>JAUCBJ010002330.1:0-24393 GCA_032718475.1 Nemertoderma westbladi
CATGCAATCGCCAAAATCTGATTGTAACCCATCTATAAACTCTTTAGATTCTAATAAATCTGGAGATATTAGCTTAACTGTACCTACTCTTTCGGTAGAAACGTGGCTCTCTGTTGTACCAGTAGAAGTAATTATATCTGGGTCGAAAATTTCAACTTACGCTATGATAGATGGTGGTGCAACCCATACCGTTTTGAGTAATAAACTACTTAGTTTAATGAATGTCAGTGCTAGTAGTCAACAGCCCATGACTATTTGAGAAGTGTTCACCTCTCATGTTTGTGATGTGAACATCACTGAATGTACTTTACGAAATGTAGATAGTAGGGCAGCTGTAGAAAAACATTTCTCAGTCCGTGTGCCTCAAGCTTTAGTATTTGATAACCTTCAGCACACTAGAATCCCTGATCTTTCACGGATAAATTTATCAAATTATCCTGAATTCTTACCATATCTTAAAGATCTCAATCATCATGACGTCGAATTTTCAGACGTTTCAGTTATAATTGGTCGTGATGCTGGTCCTCTACCTGAAACACTAGTTGTTGGTGAAGTAGGTGAGAATGGACCTTGTTTAATGCATACACCTTTTGGTTATGTGATTGTAGGTCAAGTGCCTACTGCATCCTCTGCTAGCATTTGCCTACTAAATCATATCTCCATCACTGAGAGTCCTGAACTAGTCAATGCTGTTCGTCAACAGCTAGGTCTTGAGGGTATTATAGTTAATGGTATGCCCAACGACAGTGGAAGTGAATCTGATGCACTGTCAAGGGATAATCAGCAAGCTCTTGAAATTTTGAAGGAAACCACAAAATTGCACGATGGTAGATATACCGTAGGCATGTTGTGGAGGAAGAAACCTCCTCGATTGCCTAATAACATCTCTGTAGCACAAAAACGATTGGATCAACTTATCCGACGTTTAAAATCCAAACCTGATATATATATCAAATACCATGACCAAATCGTAAATTATATTGCTAAAGGTTATGCTGAGAAGTTGTCTCCTGCAGATGCAAAGATGACAACTCCTCAGACTTATTACTTACCCCACACATTTGTAGTCCATGCTCAGAAACCTGAAAAGTTGCGTATCGTCAATGATGCTGCAGCAATGTACAGGGGTACATCTTTAAATAATGAACTCCTTGAGGGACCCTGTAAAAATGGTCTTCTGATTGGTGTCCTCTTGCGTTTCCGAGAGGGTGGCATAGCCTTCTCTTGTGATATTGAAGCGATGTATCATCAAATCGCTGTCACAGAGAAGGACCGCGACAGCCTACGCTTTCTGTGGACACCTCCTGACAGTGAACAGTGTGACACTTATCGTATGTGTCGGCACATTTTTGGGGCCAGAGATTCTTCCTGCGTAGCTTGCAGCACTCTGGAACAGTGTGGCATAGATAATGATCATCTTTTTGAATCTAAAGTCGCTAAAACTATAAAAGATAGCTTCTACGTAGATGATGGTTTGCCCTCTGTTGACTCTGTTCCAGATGCTGTGAAATTGGCTACGGACTTAATTGAATGCCTTAAACTTGGGGGTTTTAATCTAACCAAGTTCATATCAAATAGTAAAACATTCTTACAACAACTTGATGTGTCAATTTTATCTCCTACAGTGAATCTTGATTTGGAACATCTCCCTGTAAGTCGAGCACTTGGTGTGGTTTGGAACCCTGAGACTGATACTTTTACTTTTGATACAGAGTTGAAGTCCAAACCATTAACCAAGGCTGGCTGCTTAAGCAAGTTAGCCAGCACCTATGATCCGTTAGGTCTTATCACACCTTTCCTTCTTTGTGGTAAACTTATATTACAAAGCATTTGGAAAGAGGGCTATGACTGGTCTGATGTCATTAGCCCAAAATTACAAACCCAATGGTCCCAATGGGAAGCCCAAGTACCACTACTACATCAGGTACATATACCACGTTTAGTACGTAAGGATTTACCTTCTGCTTGTACTTACCAACTGCACTTGTTTTCGGATGCATCAGAATACGCATATGGGGCATGTGCGTATCTGCGCGCTGAATCCGAAGACAAGGTGCAGTGCTCACTATTATTTTCCAAGAGTCGTGTTGTTAATATTACCGTCAAACCAAGAATCCCACGTCTTGAACTTGAAGCAGCGGTGCTGCTTACAGACGTTTTGGCTATATTACATGAAGAATTACGACTTCACATAGAAAACGAAGTATGTTGGACAGACTCCACAATAGTCTTAGGATACATACAAAACTCATCCCGTTCATTCAAAAGTTATGTTGCTAACAGAGTTTCCAAAATATTAACTCGAACTAAACCATATCAATGGTTCCATGTACCTGGCACAGATAATGTCGCAGATGATATTAGCCGTGGTCTAACAGCAGATAAATTGATCAATAGTGATCGTTGGTGGTCGGGCCCTAGATTCATTAGCCAACCTTCAACCTCTTGGCCAGGTGCTGGCGTTCAACGCAACTATACCATCAGTGAATCTGACCCCGAAGTAAAGATAACTATGTTTGATATTGATGATATCGATCTCGACGTAATGGAAGAGTATGAAGACGTCCAAAGGGGGACAGATTGTGTACTTAATCTTCCGGATTCAGAACTAAAAACTGTTATACCAAACTCTGCTTATTTGTCCATGTTATCTTCTAGTATTATTTGGGACAGTGACCTCAGTTCATGGATTGCTGCCAATGAAGTTAACAAGGATACAGTATCAACATATAAAGATAATCTAGAAAATAAATCAATACATTGTACTGATAGTTTGGATACAAGTAGGCCCACCGAATGTGTTACCATTTGTACTAATAAGTGTAAACCTATTTGTCGCAGTACTTCTGGCAAACATTTTAATATAGATCAACGTTTGGAACATTTTATTGCCAAATATTCTAGTTGGACTTTATTGAGTTTATTAGTAGCTTGGTTAATACGACTTTATATTTGGTCAAGTACGGGTAGAATATCTTACCCGCATCATATAACTATTTCTGAACTTCACAATGCTGAAATTCGAATTTGTTGCTATGTTCAGAAAACTGCCTTTTGTAGTGAGTACAAAGGTTTAGCCAATGGACTACCAGTAAAACAAAGTAGTCCTTTGCATCAATTATCTCCTTTTGTTGATAGCGATGGGTTAATTCGTTTGTTAAATCGTATTGGTTCAGCTGGGGTACCATATTATACCGCGAACCCCATAGGCATATTCTTGCCTGCTGACCACCCAGTCGTGACAGCATTGATTATTTATCACCACCATGCAGTTGGTCACATGGCAACTAATTTTACAGTTTCAGCATTGCGTAAGCGATATTGGATCTTACGAGATCAACAGAAAGTGCGACAAGTAGTAACAAAATGTGTTACCTGTCGTAAAGTAAGAGCAAAACCACTTAATCAGCAAATGTCCGCATTGTCTGATACACGTCTTGCTCCACATACCCCACCTTTTGAAAATTGTGGAGCCGACATGTTCGGCCCATACACAGTCGCAGTTCGAAAGTTACGTAGTTCAAAATCATTAAATAAACGTTATGGACTCATTTTCACTTGTCAAGTGACACGTGCAGTCCATTTGGAGTTGCTTGTTGCTGCAGATTCAGACGCATTCCTTAATGGCCTGCGTCGATTCACAGCTCGACGTGGAGGCATTTCCAAAATTACTTCGGACAATGGTAGTAATTTTGTGGGCGCCCAATCACAACTTGAATACTTTCGGGACATAGTATCAAATCCCGATGTTGATGACTTTTTAGTGAAGAGCGCCATAGAATGGACTTGGACTAAGGTCGATGCACCCCATGAGAGGGGTTTTATTGAACGTCTCATTGGCACTACTAAACAGCTACTAGTTAGTGTCATAGGGGACCACTTAGTATCTGAAGACGTTTTACGAACATATTTAGTAGAAGCAGAGGGAATATTAAATAGTCGGCCACTTACTCCGCTTTCAGACGACCCCAGAGATTTGGAACCGTTAACTCCAAATCATATCCTCTGTGGTCGCCGGGCTGAGAACGCCCCATTGAAAGAAATGTCCTTTGATGATATTGGAAGTCGGAGGACTTGGCGCCAAGCCCAAGCCCTGAGAGATGAGTTCTGGGTTCGCTGGCGAGGCGAATACATCAGCCTCTTACAAAAGCGTCGGGTTTGGACACGTGTTGTTCGCAATATCAAACCCGATGATCTTGTTCTAATTAAGAACATTCAAATTCCACGAGTAAGGTGGAATTACAGCCGGATACTGGAAACCTTTCCAGATGCGGCAGGAATTGTCAGAAGTGCCTCTGTACGTCTTTCCAATGGCATTGACATTGTCCGTCATGTCAATTCACTGTGTCTTCTAGAGGAAGCGCAATAAATATCCTACCTTTTCTAGTTATTACATCTACTTGAAAATAAAATATTATAAAAACGGACATCTCATATCGTACATAGTGTAGGTACCTAGTTGTACTTAACCTTCGTACTTGCTTATGCTTATTATAACATGATATGATAATAAACTTATGATGGCTTGATATTTATTAACAATGGAAATATTTACAATGATATAATGGAATCATATTAACTATTATTTGTATCCTACCATTAGGATGGCATTATGGTATATGTCATACCATTCTCAAGTTTTTTTAAATAAAAACTGTAATGCCATCCTAAATATAATGTGGAATGAAACCATTGCGAACGTCGAGATGGAATATTTGGATCCGCCGATCTTACAGTAATTAAGTTGGGCGCGTTGGGATATATTCTACCCAGACATGGCCATTAACATTTCTTGGGATCCTGGCGAAAATTATTTCTCTACCATAATGTCCCAAGGATATTTCGACATTTACAAACATTATATTTAGTCTCACTACTTTTATTATGAACAATTATCCTCTACTATTTGTACATCGTCTCAAATAATGATCTCTATCGTTAATGGTCTCTTTCTGACGTGACGATTCCAGACTTATTGTTGATTCGCGTCGTATGTCGCAATGGGAATCTTGAGTATAAAGGAAGGCTGGATGTTTCCTTGGGCCTGTTTTCGATATATTATCCGAGGAGAACCTATTTACATCCCAATCCTATTATTAGCTCTAAATTCTTCATTAGAAACGTTTTGCCTTTACATATATGTATTAGTTTATGTATGTTGTATATTTAGTATGTATTGCCCTGAAAGAGCAGTTGGTGGTGGTTATTTTTTGCATATTAGATTTCTTTTTTTGATAGCCCAAGAAAGACTAATATTCATTAACTGTATGTAGAATAATTACATTGGTGGAGGTTATTTTTTTGGAAGCCCAACGAAAATAGCCCAAAAAATAATACCTGAAGTCTAAAAGTAAAAATATTATTTTGAAAGGATTTTTAGTTCGTGAAAGAAAATGTGAAAGTATTTCTGTCAGAATATAATTCATATCAGGACTTCCATAAAATGTATTAAACGATTAAGATGTAACACCGCAATAACTTGGTACTCTTCCTGAAAAGTTGGCATTCGATGTATTTTAGTTTTAAATGGAATCACATACGGATCTAAAAAACAAAAAAAACGCAATGCTGTATTTTCAGCATACGTACAGCAAAGCGGGATACCATGATAAAATTAATCTAATCATTCACATTATTAAATAACGGGACTTTATTGACTTCAGCAGTTGCCCCATCATTCACCCATTCGTACTTTCGAGTACTTTTTAGATTCACTCTGTTTAATTGTAACCTGTTTGTAACAAGTTTGTTCAATTCATAACATCATATATCATCTGATGGGTGATTAGCATTGCACGCTGCGGCTTTAAGTACCCGATAAAAATTAGCATCACTTCTGATTTGCAACTGACAGCTCCAAAAAAAAAATAGTGATATTCCTTTAGAATATCAAGGGGGACTGTGCCGTAAGTTGCAAAGACTCAATAATAATTAGTCAACAATCATTGGTTTACCCGACTTTATTAATAATTAACACACCGTGTGATTCTATTACAAACAGAGATATATTGAAGGTCAACCAGGATTCGCCTTAGTTTAGCTTATCTGGTAGGAATGATACCAATTATATTACAAGATAGATAAAAATAAAAATATACAGTACTCGGCAATCCAATAACCAGTATTGCCAGTAATCATTATTCACATGTCTGAATGTCTTATATATTGACAGAAGACTGAATCACTGCTACTGATTTAGGATTATAATTAATTACCCACGTCAGTAGTGCAGCTCTGTACCAGTAGTCAGGTTACTGCTTTTCAGTTTAATATTGCAGCATCCTAACTACAGTTATTAATAGGTACGCAGAGCTAAAATATTATTAAGGCAGTATTGTCCGCAGTATACCAAGATAATAATACTTGGTATATCAGCACCCATCCGCCCATCCATAATACAGGGCTAAAAACCTGTGGGTTCGCAATACTCTTTTTTACCAAATGTGTTTATATTCATGTATATATTCAATATTCAAACGAAATAACAGAATGTCAGAATGTAGGAACGCCTGATAGGCTATTACGGGCTAATTGTACTGTTGTGCTATTACTGCTCCAGGGAAAGTAAGACTGTCATACCGGTACGGATTCAGAAATATATAGATGTTGAAAGTTTTTTATATTCTTTATTGTTTCTCAATCAGTCAATACCTAGAATTACATTCCCTTACGCCTTACTTCCATATCTTGAATATATGCCGATCGGTCAACCTTTACTGCGGAATTGATGAACGTTAATACTGTAAAATTAGTTAGCACTAATCCCATCCAGTCCCGCGGCTTTATACAATGGTAACTCGCTCAAGAATGTCTTCGTAAACCGAGTACTTATGGGCTGTAGTCAGAAGTTGTTATTGATCAATCTGGAATAATAGTGGTTTAGCTGATCTTTATATGACGGATTTGCATGAGGGAGTACTTGAGCTAATGCAGCGCCTATTGTTGCGAAAAACCTGCAAAATATACCGGTCACCTCAGATGTTTTTGAGTAAGTTTTTTCATCCTTTTTCAACGTGACCTTCCTGGTATCTGTCCCCTTTCCCGGCAGTAGTCGTTTAAGGGTTTTCCACAGTTTATGCTGATCTGTACCACACTCATCGACCTTTCTTTGGAAATAATCACCTTTGGTTGCACGGATATCCTTTGTGCAACGATTGCGTAGCAGCTTTGCGTGCGCAAAATCGCCATGATCTTTAGTCCTTAGAGCCTTCTGTCTTGCTTGATCTCTCTTAAGGAGTTGGTGACTTAGGTTTGGAGTCATCCAAGGCGTGTCATTTCCCCCCTTCGCCCTTCTCTCTTTCACAGGAGCATGTTCATCGCACACACCTATAAACTTCGTTTTAAACCAGATCCACAGGTCGTTGACATTGGTTAGTTGGTAATACTCATCCCACGCCAGGTTTCGCATACTCGATGCAAATTCCAGCTTCTCATAAGACCTCATACATCGATATTTCACAATTCTCGGTCCAGTTGATATCTTTTCACTCCTTGATTTCTTCCGTATGGCGTACACGGTATAATGATCTGAAGTAAAAGACTTTATCACTCCTGACTCCGAAATCATGTCAGATTTGTTTGTGAAAATCAAATCCAATATAGATTTTCTCGTTTCACATTCCCTTGTTGGTTCCTTTATAAGCTGTTTGATGTTACGATCGTTACAGAATTGTTTCAGCGAGTTGTTCTCTTGTAGCTGATCTGCATTTAAGTCGCCCAATAGTATCAACTCGTTCTTTTCGAACAACGGTTGGAAGTGTTGTTCGAACTTTGTTGCTGAGATCTTATCGTCATTTGGTCGATAAACTACTCCTGTTGTTATTCGATGCTTGCTTTTGAACTCGATGTCAATCATAACACTTTCAATCCCATCCTTGTTTAGTTCCAGCTCAGGTCTTTCTCTCACCGTGTACTTTTCATCAACATAAAGCATCACCCCACCTCCATTTTTCGTACGATCTTTTCTTAACGGCGGATGGTAGCCGGCGATTAGTAACTCGTTGTTCGACACATCGTCTGACAGCTTCGTCTCCGATAGTGCGAGAACAGTTGGTTTACATCTACTAACAGCGTACCGCACTTCGTTTATCTTATTAGGATAAATGGTATTTATGTTTAGATGCACAAATTTCATCCCTTTCTTACTTCCGAGATCATCGAAAATAGAAACATTTATACTCTCCGAGTCATCCGTCGTGCTGTTCCTCCCGCTGTTTCCTGCGTCCGATGCCGACGTACTGGAATTAGTACCGGTCGTCATCGCCCCGATGATCGATGGCATTATCATCGCCGCTCCCATTATCGCTAATATGAACGTATATTGCATTGATATCAAAGCAACGATAATATGTCTAACTCATTCATACAGTGTTTTATTGTTTTTGTTTGTTAAGTTACGTTTTTTTTTTTACTATAAAATTAAATCAAATAAATTAATAAGTTTATTTTTTTTTTTTTTTATTTCTTTATTACTGAGATAAGTAGCTAAAATTTTTATGCAGTACAGTATAAGAAATTCAGAAATTTAGTTTATTATTATAAATCGTAATTTTTTGGCAACAATTTATTACGATATTGTCATAGTCAAGGTAGTGATAGTCAATGATTCCTATGGTAAGATCGTGACAATGAACCTTCAACCATACTGATGTATAATACCATCTTCTGCAGAACATGGGCGCAAAATCATCTTCCTTTACAAAAACCACAGCAGTGAGAGACACAGTCAAGGTAAAAGAAAACGAATGTAGTAAGGGGGCCATTGACATGATTCAGTATGGATTCTGTGTGTGGATGACGATATGGGTTGCGGGAAATCTGTCCAGGAAATCGTCAAGATGGGTCGCGAAGTTCGTAACATTCTGCAGAAATCAGGATTCAATCTGACAAAAATCCAGTCAAACTCCAAAAATTGATGGAGGCCATAGAGGGCATACAACCAGAAGTCAATTGCACAAATCAATGACCATAAAGAGCAGATTATGGCCGATAATATAGTAGAATCGCAACAGAAGGCCCTAGGGATTGTGTGGAATCAGGAAACATATGAATTGGAATACCAATTGAAACAAGAAGGGACATGGATCCACACAAAGAGGAGCCATGTGTCATATATAGCTAGGATCTACAATCCACTGGTGCTAGCATCACCACTATTAGTCATGGGGAAGCAAATATTAAAGAAAGTTTACAAACTTAGGATGACCCAGATGTGGAAGTCCCAAGAGAGATAAGTAAACAGTGCGACAAGTGGACGGGGGATCTGCAAAATATAGGAACATATAATATGCCATGGGTATACTTCCCAGATGGGGACATGAGCGAGTTGGAAGTGCACATGTTCTCTGATGCATCCCTACAAGCATGCAGTGCAGCACTTTATTTGGTACGTTGGAAGGGGACACACAATATCAGACTAGTATTTAGCAGAGCGAGGTCAACTCTGCCGGATTAGTGTACTGAATTTGGAACTTACAGCAGCGAGGTTGGGGGTAAGAGTGACAGCATATTTAGAGGATGCTATACTGAGCATAGTTGAGAGACACTATTGGACGAATTCCATGGCAGTGTTAGGGTGGATATACACAACGAGGAGACACGCTACACAATATTCGTAGCAAACAGAGTCGATGAAATAATTGCAACGACTAACTTGGATAAGTGGCACTACTGCCCAACGGATGACAACCCAGCAGACATCTCAAGAGGCATTGCACGCTATGATACTCGAGAAATTAAGAATTAGAGCAGCATGGACAACACTTACTTAATGATATGTCAGAATATCCACCACTCAAGAAAATTGCTCCAAAAGAGTGGAAACAATGATGGAGGATTAGGGAAACGAATCGGAGGGTGAGGATTCAGCCAGTTTGCAAGGGAAATCCATGAAGCGCCAATATATATCACCAAGGGAGATGTAGAATAGAATCCGACGGATAGGTTGCTCAGTTACAGCTCTAGCTGGTATAAAATGTAGAAGCTAGTAGTGTACATGAGGGAATTCGTTAGGGGAGCTGGTACAAATGGGAAACATAGGCCTACCATTGATCTGGATGGAGCGACTAAGGCAATCATAGAATACAAAAAGGGGGAGGTATAAGGGAAGAGATCAATTGGATTAGCAACCAAGAGCAGTTCCGACAAGACAGCAGGATACACCCTTGTCACCACGATTGGACAAGGATAGCATCCTGGTGATGAACTCCAGGATAGCCAACAACAAGAGTTGGTTAATACCGCCCAAACCTATCATAATTCCCCAAAAGTCACCAGTAGTCAATAGAAGAGATGAAAGGAGCAATTTCAATTTTACCAATTACTTCCAGGAGATATTATCAAAATTCAAAGGCATACATTTTTCACATGTAAAATTGATATAATTCTAATAATTTTTTTTTACTAATTTCTAGATAATAAATTGTGCGTAATGAAGGAACAAGATGGAGAGTCTTAAATGCTCAGTTAAATAATAATTAATATTCTAGAATAAAGACAAAAAACATTACAATTATATCGATTTATGTCTTAAAATATACATGTTATAGTCTGGTAGTAGCTAAGAAAAGCGTGATTTTTGGTCTTCAAGCTGTTTTTTTACAGTTCCCATATATTATAAGTTTGATGTTTTATTACTACTTAAAGACCACCATAAAGACACCATAATAATTCAACTACAGAAAGACCACCATAAAGACACCATAATAATTCAACTACAGAATGTAATGTAAATGCGCGAGAAATGTTGAGTTGTCAATATATTTCCTATGATACTAGTGTTTTTTTCTGGAATACTGTACAACAGGTTATGTGAATTGGATGGACACTGAATTTGGATGGACACAAGATTATGAATCGAAGATGTTATTGCCTATTAGAATTCCAGAAGGTGTTGCTGAGGCTCCTGGCAATATCACCAATCGAATCAATTGTGGGTGTCATTCAATACAATCGTGCTGCTCTAAACGTTGCAGCTGCTGATCTGCAAAAATCCCTTGTGCTGATTTGTGCCAATGCAATGTTAAAGATAATCTGACTGCCACAACGATCATAAACTAATAGATATAGTCGATCTAGATAGTAGCAGTAATGATTCAGAAATTGAGTGAAACGATATATACTAAAAAAACAAATTACTTAATTTTTCCACACCTATAAAGTAAGAGTATGTATGAATATGAAAAATTATTTAGTATTAGGATTAGGATGTATTACTGCAACTGCAAGCACTAACAACTACTGACAGTTATGATACAACTGACAACACACAAAAGACTGAACAACTGTACTGGTACGGACAACCTCCACCAATATAATACACACTGAGAATATATATATATTAGGCCATGCCTTATAACATTTTTGATGCAACTCAAGTCACACTCATTCTTAGTTTTTAAGTTGAGTGTCAGAATACCAAACACCAAAGTTAATAACTTCCCCCAAGATATATCCACTAATATTCTTAGTCAAGCAATCAGCAAGTTGGAGTTTGGTATGCAGAGATTGGTCTGGCTACTTCAATTTTGGCCAGTTCCAAAGCTGCTATCGGTATAACATTCTAGAATAGGAAGATCCTCGAATTTTTTGTACACAATCTTTGAAGGGGTGTTGCTGCAGTTATAAATCCTGCCTTTAAAATTACTTATTTTACCAATTTACCCAAAATACTGTATATTTATTGATAAAAGACCAGTTATGGTGTCATATTGATTTGTTTCTTACGGATTATTATTTGGTAAAGGTTCTTACGCCATCTAGTGCTGTTGTGCCTATATGCGATCTAATTTGTACTGTAAAGGCCTAACTAAGCCTCAAATGGAATAAGTGATGCCTTATTGGCTATGCTCCTTACTGATAGGCTGGTATATAAGTGCGGTTGTTCTGTGATTAATGTACTCTTTTTGTTATTATTTCACAGAAGAAGTCGCACTGCCCATGCAGAGGCACTGATCCCCGGTCAAGTTTAATTGACTGGTGGTTATTACAGGCCTAAGGTCTAAACTTAAAGAGTTAATAATTTAATTATAATTATTATTGTTGGATATTCTAATGGTAAATTCAATTTGTCTTTATTATTTGTATAATATATCGCCGATATTACGTAATCAAGGAGGTTTTACACGCGCCACAACAGGTGGGTTGCTGTAACTAAATATCAGATCTGTATATTGTCATACCTCTGACTTACTAAGTAATTAATTGGCGATATTTCAGACCATTTATGTAAGCAAGGCTCTTATTATTAATTACATCATGATTGAGAGTTGTCACAAATTGAATACTGTAGTGATATCAATATAATTATACCAAAGACTTGTCACAATACAATACTACAATAGAGCAAATCAATTCATCGCAGGGAAAAAGGGTAAAGAAACAGATACAGTGAGCGGCCCTTGTTGATAGGTACACTAGTGCAATCCCGTTCATTGTATCAGACCGGACATCTTGCCTTCATTTTTGCATGGTTTATTAAGTAACAGAAAAGAGTCAAAATATATGAAAATTGAGAGTGAAAGAACATAATTTACTAAAAGCGCTAACAAGGGGAAATGCTTTACATCTTCTAAGGAGTTAGTTTATTTGCTTCTTTCAGAGTTTTTACAGTGGCATTTTCAACCTGAGACATGATATTTGATACACTGTATGATAGATCCGGTCGTGTTACTGTGGCAGACCATTGTAATGCTCCAATTAATGATCCCAATTCCCTTACTTATTTTTTGAGCAAGACACTATCATCGGGTCTTTTAGGTAAGTTAATCTGATGTATTCCGTCAATATAATCTCTGAAACCTATCTGTGAAACATGTAATTCAAAAGAATCCCCACAACTTTCTCTACGAATATCCATTCCAACAAATTTAATATGATTTGATATATTTTCCTCTCCAACCAACAGTTTCTTTATTATGTTTCCAATAATTCCGTCTTCAAATTCATATGAACCTCTGTAATTAAAATTGTCTACATATATACATAATAGTCCTTCAAGCTTGTTGTCCTTAATATAGAAAAATAAACAGGGATCATCCCTACTCTGCTCCATTCCAATCTCAGTCATTATACTAAGGACTTTCTCATAAAATTTACGAGGAGCATCTGCTAACCCATAGGCAGCTTTCTTGAGTTTCCAACAATTCCCTTCAGGTACATTTGCCTCCTTAGGTGGTATCACATAAACATTTCGGTCTAGTGGGCTCTGCATAAAAGCTCGTTTTATATCCATCGATTTTGGTTTCCAATTTAAGGTAGGCAACAAGGATAATACCATACGCAATACACCTTTGACTATTCTCGGAGACATAGTCGTTTCAATATCATTTTTATTATCCTGAAAGCCTCTGATAAATAACCGTTCTTTGATATGGGTTGCCTCTCCTGCACTTTCTGATTTTTCAGTAATGACAAATCTGGATGATATTAAAGGAACTGTATTTTTCGAAACAGAAACTTCCTCAAAGACTTTGAATTATCTCCAATTCCTTCAGCTTTGCTTCCATTACTAATTCAGGATTAAACAACAATTCAGATGTTTCCAAGACTTCATCAATACCATACACTTTCAAAGGTAATCTAGTTCGGTGTGAACGTTGTAAACCACCAATATCATCAAAATGTTTACAATCTATTTTCAAATTCTTTACCTCCCTCGGTAATGTATTTGTTGATAAAGCATTTGCAACACCTTCAACTCTATCAGCTGTATTCTGTATTCCTCCCTCAAGGTCAACATCAACAGTTTTAGACAAAATTTGTTAATTTTCACCAACTACTGGCAAAGGAATTGTCACATCATCTGTTAGTTTCTTCACTCATTCACTCTCATCCATTTTATTATTATTACAATAATCTCCATCACAACAACTTTCATAATCATTGATAGGTTCTGACTTTCTAATATGAATTCTGTGAACTCTAATAACATTTACACCATGTTTAACAAGAATTGTAGGTCCATCTCGACCTATTACAATGCCTGACCCCTTCCTACCTCGCTTTTCTTTTGAAACATTGTCTCTCCAGTAATAAACAAATTGTCCAGATGATACATTCTCACTCGGAGTGGTGACCTTATGAGTTAAAGCAGTTTTCAGTCTTCGACTTGCCTCAGAAGAAATATAAGCCTTGCGAGTGGTAAACAGAACATTCATTTGGTCACGAATAGGATCATCCCAATCACACTTATCGGATGCTTGCACTTGAAACAAATCATCATCTTCAACAAATCAGTGAGAAACCATCACTATTGTATAAACAGTTCTTAGCATATATCGAATACTACTACTAGGATCGGCATGCTGCATTGCAGCTGCATTTTTAAGAATGCTGTGCCGGTTTGTCAACAAAATTGCATCGCCACAACTCCCTATCACCCATGACATTTGCTAGATCATCCGCATCTTCAAGGCCAGTGTCCTTTAAGATGCGTCTCAAGAAAGTCATGGGCTGTCCACCATGCTTATTCACTCCATGAGGCTGCCAAAGTACAAGATTATGCACTGGCTGGTCCTCATGGCGAAAGCAATGTCCTGCAAAGCGGAGGCGATTTTGTTCTAGTGTCAAGCTTGGGGGAACCAATGAGACACCTCCAATGTTATATAGTGTCTGGTTGGAGATGTGTGCATTGTACTTGACACAATGAACCCGGCGTAGCATTCTTGTGAATGTGCCATCCAGAGATTAGGTGTCCTCAGCAGTTAGAGCCCAGCATGGACTCCCATAGAGGAGTACTGGAACTACTGCTGCTCTAAATAATCGGACCTTAAGTTTCCGATTAATTCTTGGTGACTTCCAAATCCTGGAAAGCCTATTCAAGGCTGCCCATGCCTTTCCCTTGCGTATTCGAAGGTCCTCACCTGACTTCCGGATCCATGATCCCAGGTAACAGAAGTCATCCACATGTTCAAGCATACCATCCTTTGAGCTTATGCTCATCCAATCAGAGACTTGCAGAGGACTTTCAAAGTTAACTGTCAAAATTTTGGTCTTTCTGGAGTTTATAAAAAGACCAACACGAGAAGCAGCATGTTCTAATGAGCTGAGGAGCCGTTGGGCTCCCTCTAATGATTCTGAGAGTACTCCTAAGTCATCAGAAAAGTCTAGATCAGTTAGGTACTTGGCAAGGACTTCCTCGACTTCTGGAGCCAGTAGGTGGAGTTATCATCACCCCACCATCATTATGATGATCAAAGGACATGCGTAGAACATATTCAACCACAATAATGAACAAGAATGGTGCAAGTGTGTCTCCTTGGAGGACACCCCATAACACTTCAAATGGTTCTGTGTCACCGTCAACAGTAGACACAAATGTTGTCGAACCATCGTATACTGATCTGATTGCTGCAATAATTTAATCAGGAATCCCATATAATGAAAGTATGCAGAACATACGTGAGCGAGAGACTGAATTAAAGGCCTTGAAGAAGTCAACAAAGATAACAGCCAGATGCCTGTCATTCTTTTTTGATAATTCTTCAATTATCCTTCTAAGTGCCAAAATGGGCTCCATGGTCCCACAACCTTTACGGAACCCATTCTGATTTCCACGGAGCAGTCTCTCAATGGGATCCCTGATGCGATTTAATAGAATCCTATTGTATAGCTTTGCAGCAATCGAGATCAATGAGATTCCCCGAAAAGAACCATAGAGTGTTAGGTTGCTCTTCTTGGGAACTGGCACCAACTTATTTGTTTTCATTTCTTGTGGGACTCTTGTTGTTCGGTACATGTCTACTATGATGGGATAGCTGAGCTTTAAACACTCAGGTATTTTAAAGACATCAGGGGTAACACCATCTACTCCACTGGCACGATTGGTCTTAATGCTCTTTGCAGCAGCCTTCACTTCTGCAAAGGAGATATTGCCAATGGGAATATCTGGGAGTACAGACTCAGACACTTTTACTTCTATAAAGCTATCAGGCAATACCCTGTCATTATTGAGGAGCTTTTCAAAGTGGGCTTTCCAACCATTGAGGCGATCGGCTGGTGATTCAGCCTTAACCTTGGTGGTTGGTTGGCTTTTCCGCCCAGTAAGCAAATTGATCGATTTCCATGCCTGGGATGATTGCCTGCTGTCGTCAGCATCATTGATGGCATCAACCTGTTGGTTTATTAGCTCCTGTAGATTAACAGAGTACTGCCTGTTCAGGGACCTAGATGCAGCCTTAACTGCATTCTTGGCCGCTGTAGTCTGTTTGAGTCAGGACTCTTTATGCGCCTTATCGAATAATCTAAAGCCAAACATACTGAAATGGTTTTATCTGAAAGAACTGTTTTAGAATATATCGAATAATCTAAAGCCAAACATACTGAAATGGTTTTATCTGAAAGATCTGTTTTAGTTAAGGTTTCCTTTAGCAATCCATTATGTCTCTCGCAAATTCTGCTACTAAACGGAGATAAGCAGCAGTAGAAACATCTTTACAATTGAATTTCTGTTCAAGTCTGAGAATAACATATGCTGTAAATTCACCACCATTATCATGGAAAAAACGCATTGGCGGACCAAATACACTCACCCACCGCTTACAGATTCCTGAAATAATACTCTCGGGATTCTTATCCTTAACAAACTGAGCAACTGAATATCTTGTAGCTATGTCTATAATATGCAAAAGTTTATATTTCTGACAGTCGTTTGGGTTAATTCAATCAGTTAAATCCATTGCTACGCAGCTGTTAAAAACCTCAGCTAATGGCAAATACGTTTTTTGGCTTAGGTGCTGGGTGTTTTTGAGAAGCACAAATAGCACATCTATCACAAATCCTGTCAATAGCATTATTTAATTCTGTAATGTTTTCTACTTTTAGTCCCTCACAATTTTTTACCAAACGTTTCAGCCACTCCACAGATGCATGGCTAAACTGAAGATGCAATTTTCTTCCAATCGATTCATTATCTTTGGATAATATACCTTCACCCCCCCCCGACTCAGAAACCAAAATTTCAATAATACCATTGTCGCTGTTAACTATACCATTACCATTTACCGTTTACCATTACAAAGTTTACCATTACTAACATGATTCCCATTTTTCTCACAATTTAAAATTGGTACTACTAAATGACCTTGTGAGGTTGACCCTAGATTCCTCCACTCATTTTGTATGAAAGCTTTTTTCAATTTAAAATCCAGTACTAATTCTAATAACTCACAGCTTTTCCGAGAAGTAATGGGAGTTAACCAGGTACCACATCAATATGAAGATTAAATCCTTTTCCATAGAGAGATATAGGTAACCTTGAGGAAAACACTGCATTTCGTATCCCCCCATGACCAAATTTATATACAGATGTTGTTTTGGATTCCTCAGAAACCAGTCCGAATTTCTTGAATAATACAGATCGAAATTTATTGTACCATATTGTACCACAAACAGATTTTGTTGCTGCTGAAACGATAATTGCCCAGCACTCTGAATCACAATACATTCCACCTATCATAGTAAAGACGCTCTCAATATGATATATGTCTTTAGCAATTTCATTTCTTTCTTTTCTATTCATTGAATCTGCAGAGTTATTGCCATTTCCAGTACTAATGTTTACATATTCATTACGGCATTTGGAGTTGCAGTTCTTTATTAAATGGCAAATACTTCCACAACTCAAAACACTTCATAGGTTCATTTGACCTTTTATCTATGTGTTTCGGTTCCCTAATGTAATTTAAAGATGCATTACCCCGAGAATAGCGTTGATATGGAACTCTCGAGCGGCCTACGAAATAATTCCTCTGTAATCATTATTATTATTAATTATTAATTTAATTATTACTACACACTCATCTTTAATTAAATACAAACAGTGAATAAAAACAATAGGCCTACACAGCATGATTTGAGGAGAGAGACCGCCCAGGCTGTAAAAGCACTTAGGGACAATCTATTAAAATTACACAGTTATTACATAATATATATGAACTGTGTACTGTAAATCATATTTAAATGTATGAGAATACGGTCTATATAACACGTCATACAGTAGGTTGAACTGATTTTTAAACAGTTAAATACAATATTATGCATAGTAGTTTCATTATAGTACAATCTTATAAATTACCAAAAAATACAGTAAAAGTACAAAAAATAAAATTAGAAAATAATAGTCCTTCATATACTCCCCGCAGAGTCCTAAATTATTGATATTAATAACAATACACACCACTTAAAAAATTACATATGGCGATTAAAGTGACAAAACTCCAATAAATTGTGATCAGTGATGAGATGCGAAAAAAGTTGTAATACTGTTTGATTCAACAATACCAGCAGGCAAAGAGTTCCAAATGGGCACAACACGGTTAGCAAAATAGTGTTTACATTGATTGAGGGTGGTTCTATTTATTTACAAACAGTTTATGATTGTGACCTCTGAGCCCGGGTCTGGTTGGCCGGTGGAAGAAATCATCGAAGTTAATTAAGATCGACTAAATTGTGCTCAATGGAAAATACCATTTTGAGGTCAAAAATAATATGTCTCAATTCTAAAGGTTGCAAAGAAAGAAAGTTGAGACGGTCGATGTAATTATTACGTAACAATCCGCACCGTAAGTAAAGTCTACGTGTAAAGTACTGCTGTACACTCTCAACTAGGTCAATAGAGAGACGTGAGCAGGAATGGGGACCATACAGGAGTACAATATTCTAATAAGGGACATAAGTATGATTTATAAGCAAGCATGATTGAAAATGCTTGTCTAAAAAAAAGCAAAAGTGTAAAAACTTTGTATAAAAACAGCGGAAAATCATATTCACAATTTTGTAGGCCTTAGCAACTTTCTCACGACAGTACTTGTCAAATTTTAAATTGTTTCATATTGTGACACCTAAGTCTTTGCAATAAGTTTCTTCTTTAAGAATCTTATTGTAAAGGCAATACTGGGTACGGTTGTTGTTAGCACCAAAATATAGCACGTGAAATTTGTGGGCAGCTATAGCAAGTTGCCATTCTGTAGCCCAGCGTTCTAGAGCAAATAAAGCAGAACTCAAAATGTCCGACTTAGCAGATGGTGCAAACAGTTTAGCATCATCTGCGAATAATTTGCACTCTACTTGGTGTACAGTATCCGGTAAATCATTTATGTACAAAACAAATAATAATGGCCCCAGAACCGTCCCCTGAGGAGTTCCAGAAATCACTTTACAATAATTTGAATAATTATTTGCAACAAGTACAAGTTGAGTACGATTTGAAAGAAAGGCTTTCAACCAACCAATAAGATTACCGCTAATACCAAAACTGCATAATTTGGCTATAAGTTTAGTATGAACAACGGAATCGAAGGCTTTAGCAAAATCAATATAAATTACATCAAATGCATCACGGCAGTCAATATATTTAAACCATTCGTTCACAGATTCAAGTAATTGAGTACATGTTGATTTGCGCTTTAAAAAAACCGCGCTGTGCTTTTGTAATTAGTTTAAGTCTAAGTAAATATGCTGATAATTCATATTTAATACACATTTCCATTAGCTTGCAAGCTATACAGGTTAATGAAATGGAACGATAGTTGTACTGGGTCAGATGGATTGCCCTTTTTAAACAGTGGAATGACGTCAGCGGTGAGCCAAATCGATGGAAGCATATTTGTTTCAAACGAAACCCGTAAATATAGCAGACAGGGGCGCAGATATGCTGCGAGCCAGTTTCGAAAAAAGAAAGCTTGGCAATCCATCAGGCGTTCTACTAACTTTAGCTGAAATCTTACGTAGCATTGTATATACATTAACAGGTGCACATCCTAACAAGTTTGACCCATTCTTTATAGTCTTTCTCTAGTTTAGGCGGCTTACGCCAACATTCGCCTTCAGACATACCGGTATCGCAGTTTGAGTAGGCCTAGGCTGCTTATGCTAGGCCTAGTCCAATCTAACTTTATTGTTAAACACGCAGCAGTAGGCCTATTATAACTAAATTCAATAGCCCTACAGTGGTGAGCTAGCAGCTATATAAATTTAATTATTACCATAGAACTGTCATTCGGATCTATCAGTCCGTGGATAAGCCTACCGCAGTCGGCACATTTCATCATTTACTGTTTAGTTTACGGCCGTGTACTACCGGTACTGTGTATCAGGTACCTACCGGCCACACGGTATCCAAATCTAGTCCTTGATCCAAAATACAACAATTAATTCTGCAATTCAGGAATTAATTTACAACATCAAATGATAACAAAATGCTCTGCTACCATTGTTAAAACTCTTTGACAATAACTTCTGACTGTATACTCCAGCAATATGGGTATTAGGATATATTACTGCAACTACAAGCACTAACAACTATTTTGAGAGAGTTATGATACAACTGACAACACACAAAAGACTGAACTACTGTACCGGTACTGACAACCTCCACCAATATAATACACACTGAGAATATATATATTGGGCCATGCCTTATAACATTTTGACACTACTCAAGCCACAGGATCTACTTTGTGTCCTTTGAGATACAATCATTATTGCTTAAGCGATAGTCTGGCAAAGACAGGAGCCGCTAAACTAATCTTTAAGTTCCTGTGAAGAATCAAGGGGATGCAAATTTTGAAGTACACCCCAACACGATTTTACTCCATTTATATGTATTTAAGAAAAGTTTGCCGGACTTTTTCAATGTATCTGGATGTGTGAAATCCCAAATCTCTGCAACAGTACAGGTACAATAAGAATATGAGCTTTTCAAAATATCTGACTCCATGTCAATCAGGAGTTAAACTCATTGTGTTTCAAACATAATAACATTATAGGCCATGAGTATACATTTACTTATTTTCTGGCCCGCGTAGCGAGACATCTAGTATTCACTGTGTTGTTGTTGGTGTTGGGGTTGGGGAAAGCTATGAACTCATAGTGGACCCAGTGGTCACAAGTCCCAGATAGACCATATAATGTTTCATAGGAAATACAGGAGCTCTATACAAGACTGTAATGCATTTACACTTCGACCCTTCTCCATTTACACTTCATCGCCTTATTGTGGCCAAGGTAAGACTTAGTCTGCGTGCTAGCAGAACAACGAAATATGCCTTGCCACTTCACGGCATGACTGGTCCTCTCTGTTGCAACAGTGTGAGCTCCAGCTTCACACTACAGCTGAGCAACAGGTATGAGGTTATTGCCTCTGAGGCGGCAGATCATTGCGAGGGTTATACTGCCTTCAAAGAAGTAGTTAAGTTAGCAGCTGTAGAAACAGTTCCTGTATACCCTCAAAACAGGAATAGGGAGGGACCCTTGGACTGACCACAAAATTCAGAAGTGCCGAAATGACCTCTATAAGGCGCAGAAAGAGTTACGACTCAAACAGACTACAGCGACCAAGAATGAACTAAAGGAGCTAATAAACCAACAGGTTGATGCCATCAATGATGCTGATGACAGCAGGCAATCATCCCAGGCATGGAAATCGATCAACTTGCTTACTGGTCGGAAAAGCCAACCAACCAGCAAGGTTAAGGCTGAATCACCAGCCAATCGCCTCAATGGTTGGAAGGCCCACTTTGAAAGCTCCTCAATAATGACAGGGTATTGCCTGATAACTTTATAGAAGTAAAAGTGTCTGTCATTATCTCAGGGTATTGCCTGATAACTTTATAGAAGTAAAAGTGTCTGAGTCTGTACTCCCAGATATTCCCATTGGCGATATCTCCTTTGCAGAAGTGAACGCTGCTGCAAAGAGCATTAAGACCAATCGTGCCAGTGGCGTAGAATGGTGTTCCCCCTGAGGTCTTTAAAATACCTAAGTGTTTAAAGCTCATCTATCCCATCATAGTAGACATGTAACGAACAACAAGAGTCCCACAAGAAATGAAAACAAATAATTTGGTGCCGGTTTCCAAGAAGGGCAACTTAACACTCTATGTACAATAGATTCTATCAAATCGCATCAGGGATCCCATTGAGAGACTGCTCCGTGGAAATCAGAATGGGTTCCGTAAAGGTTGTGGGGCCATGGAGCCCATTTTGGCACTTAGAAGGATAATTGAAGAGTTATCAAAAAAGAAAGACAGGCATCTATCTGTCTGTTATCTTTGTTGACTTCTTCAAGGCCTTTGATTCAGTCTCTCACTCACGTATGTTCAGCATACTTTCATCATATGGGATTCCTGATGATAAAATTGCAGCAATCAGATCAGTATACGATGGTTTGACAACATTTGTGTCTACTGTTGATGCTGACATAGAACCATTTGAAGTATTATGGGGAGTCCTCCAAGGAGACACAGTTGCGCCATTCTTGTTCATAATTTTGGTTGACTTTGTTCTACGCATGTCCTTACATCATCATAATGATGATGGGGTGATGGTAACTCCACCTACTGGCTCCAGAAGTCGAGGAAATCCTGACAAGTACCTAACTGATCCAGACTTTGCTGATGACTTAGGAGTACTCTCAGATTCACTAGAGGGAGCCCAACAGCTTCTCAGCTCATTAGAACAGGCTGCTTCTAGTATTGGTCTTTTTATTAACTCCAAAAAAACAAAATTTTGACAGTTAACTCACAGTTAACTGACAGTTAAAGTCCTCATCAAGTCTCAGACCAGATGAACATAAGCTCAAATGATGGTATGCTTGAGCATGTGAACGACTTCTGTTACCTGGGATCATGGATTCGGAAGTCAGGTGAGGACCTTCGAATACGTATTGGAAAGGCATGGGCGGCCTTGAATAGGCTTTCCAGGATTTAGAAGTCAAGGAGAATGAACAAAGTCGCCTCCGCTTTGCAGGACATTGCTTTCGCCGTGAGGACCAGCAAGTACATAATATTGTGCTTTGGCAGCCTCATGGAGTGAATAAGCATGGTAGACAGCCCATGACTTTCTTGAGACGTATCTTAAAGGACACTGGCTTTGAAGATGAACTAGCAAATATTATGGGTGATAGGGAGTTGTGGTGCCGGAATTTTGTCGACTAGCCGGCACAGCATTCTTAAAAATACAGCTGGAATGCAGCATGCCGATCTTAGTAGTAGAAGTTGTTGCTGGTGTTGTTAATTTCTCGCTAGCTTTTGGTATTAGGGATTGACATGGCCCCAGTAGCTCGTCTATACTTAAAGTACCGTATTTTGATAAGGGAATTAGCAAACGGAGGCCTGTCATTTAGCGGGGAGGGGGGGGGGGGTGGGGGGGGGGGATTTCCAGCAATCCCGCAGTCAAGAACGCCCATAATGTGCAACGCTTCCAAAATTAAGTTGCATTTTTTTGAGGTTTTAGAACATGTAGGATTTAGTACTACGTGGTCTTGCTCATGTGGGTGGACCACCGTACAGTTGCGAATTTTATACTAAAGGAGACAATTGTTTAAATTTTATTGTTTAATTGGTAATCCGATTAGCCACATTGCCACATATACAGTAAGATATACAGTATATTGTATAATTACAATATTAAAAGTTAAGTTACAATAATACTTTGGACAATAATGGCGTGGCTAGTATTATAGCCCAATGTATTGCCTGGGAGTGCCGGGCAGGTAGGGGTGGTGTGCTGTGCAGTGCGAGCAAAAAAGAGGGGGGGGGGGGGGGGGGGGGATATTACTATTATGTGGATTGTGAGGTGAGGGATTGTTACTGTTGCTGTTGATAATGAATGATAATCTCCAGCGCATTCAATTGTTTCACTGTAGTTCCGATGCTGATCCAGGTATATAAAACTAAACTAATAAGTCGAGTTAGGAGATACATAAAATATAAAATATTGGATTGAAAAGGCTATGAAAAATTGTTAAGGGGGGGGGGGGGGGGGGGGGGGGGGTAGCACCCTCCTATTTTGCAAATTGACAAAAAAGTTTTTTTGTTCTATCATGTGCCAAATTTAATGGAGATTTGAAATCTGCAAGCAGTTTTCTCATATCTTTTCTCAAACTGAAGTTATTACCCAAAACGTAAGAGCTGGTCTGAGTTTTGAAAAGCCTTCGAGCAGCACTATGTATTACAATTGTAAGAGGCCCTTTTTATAGAAAAGGCTCTTTCGTTACAGATATGAATAAAATTGCTAGAAAGTTGTTTTACTGGTTATATGTTTAGCTTTATATATTAAAGGTTATTTTACTAGTTATATTATAAGTTTAGCAAGCATGAAAAATTTCGTTAAATTTCATTCATTTTTGACAAAGTTATTGTTGGACATAGAAAAATGGTATTATCTAAAATAGCGGGAAGGTTTGAATTGTTTCTTAAACTTTAAATACCCATATCTCAGAATGACGTTTTGTCATGAAAAGGGCTATTTCTCCGCAGTTTTAAATAAAATGAGTTGAAATTTGGTACATTTGTTAAGATTACCCTTCTTCATACTTCTTCTTAACAAATTTCGTTGGAAATGCCCTGGAGCCTTTTTATATCAAAAAGGCCCAAAAAAGCCCTTTTTTGGGGCCTT
>JAUCBJ010002331.1:0-48307 GCA_032718475.1 Nemertoderma westbladi
TGAAATGGACGTTTGGGAAAAGGTATATTTACGTTAAAGGGAATATTTGTGCTGAAACTGATTGAGGAAGGGCCATAATACATATAATTGCAAAAATTATTTACGATGTGAGGTAGACGGTTGTGGGTGAAAGCATCATACTAGTTTACATTATCACACCTATTTAACAAAACGCAAGTCTACAACAGAGCCTATACCAACATCACACAATAAAGGACAATCCACACCCAAAGCAGATATGAGTGAAGGGGAAATTTCGGCGATAAGTACTACAGTTACTAGTGGCCATGACGTCATCAATTATTCGCAAATAGTAATGCCAGCTGTGTGGTTATCAGTTGTACCAGTTGAATTGCATTTAAAGGATAAATTTATTACGACATTTGCACTGCTTGACCCCGGGTCAACTATATCAGTAATAGATGAATCACTTGTTAAGCAGCTTGGCATAGAAATGTCTACAACTTCTTTGAATGTTAAAACTGTTTTTGAACCAGACAAGGATGTAGATGTGGGGTTTACTTCGTGTGTAATGAAACCTGTTAAAGAAAAATTAGATATAGATAACGATTTCAAAATCACAATGGATAAGGTGTATGTAGTGCCTAATTTTCGACATGCATACAAATATGACATAAGGAAAATTAATTTAAACTTATGGCCATTCTTAAGTGACATAGAATCTCATTTAGTTAATCCAAATGTTGATGTTGGAGATGTTACAATATTGCTGGGATGCAATAAACCACGTGCATTGTTGTATGACCAACTGAGAGTTTGTAGTTCTGTTGAGGATGAACCAGTAGCAATTCGGACACCTTTCGGATGGTGTGTAAAGGCTCTGGTAGGGTCTACCCCTACAGAATCTGGTGAAAATGAAAAATTAAACTTTACAAAAACAAGAATGGCGAATGGTTCAGATGACCTGAATGTCCAGGTAATGTGACGGGATCAGGGCATCCCGACCGGTTAGGTTTATTTACCGAGCGGATGCATTTCCTGGCTCTGATTGGCCAACAACCTAATTCTCGGCTCTCAACTCTGTGGGAGTGTTTCCCCCCTCGCTGCTGTCACTTTCCTCTCCCGGAGGTTTAACCTCTGACCTCCCTTTGTGTGGCCCTTCGGGGTTTGTTGTCCCCGTTTATTGGGTGTGTGATACGAGGTTAATTGGGGATTAACCTCGTATCCCCAATATTGCTTAAAGGTGCCACTTCCCACTTTATGGGGGTTGGTGATGCAGAATTGAATCCGCTCACAGGTAAAACAATTGTTAGGTCTAGAACGTTTTCCAAATAATATAAGACAACAATATAATCTAACACCAGAGCTTGATGACGAAAATTTCGCTTATTCGCAAGATGATCTAATGGCACTAAAAATAATGAGAGAAACAACGAAGTTAGTTGATGGACGTTTCCAAATTGGAATGCTTTGGAAAACTAGGCCCCCCAAAGCTTATTAACAATTACGTTATTGCACGAGCACGTCTCGGTCATTTATTATCTCGTCTAAAATCCAAACCGATTATCAGGAGAGAATCTAAATAACTATATGGATAAAGGATTCCTGCTGAAGCTGACGGACTCAGGATTATCTCCCGGCCCACAGAGTTACTACTTACCCCACCATTACGTGGAGAATGTTAACAAACCTGGGAGAATCAGGATTGTCAATAACGCAAATTTAATTTAATCCTAATTTAACTGAAAAAATTATAGGAGTGTTAACCAGCTTTCATCAATATCCGTAAGCCTTCACAGCAGACATTGATGGTATGTTTCATCAGGTAGGAGTACCTCCTGAGGATAGTGACAATTTACGGTTATTATGGAAACCAGAAGGATCCAACAACATAGAGATACCTATGTTATGACACGCCATATATTTGGAGCTAAGGACAGTTCATGTGTGTCCTCATATGCACTCAAGAAGTGTGGATGGGATAATAAGGATCTTTATGATCGAAATATCATTATGACTATATTGAAATCATTTTATGTAGATGATTGTGCACGCTCTGCAAAGTCGCATAAAGAATTAATAGCAATAGCTAGTGGTGTAGTAGAGATCTTAGGCAAGTATGGGTTTAGGTTAACGAAATTTAACTCAAATTCAAAGGAATTTATAAATTCCTTACCCATAACTGAAAGGGATAATGGTATTATTGAGTTAGATTTCGATAAGTTGCCTGTTTGTAGAGTTTTGGGAGTTATATGGGATACAGAATCAGATCGAATAGTATTTCATTATAAGGAGAAGCCGGTAGGAACCACTAAGAGGGAATGTTTGGCGGTTTTGAGTTCTATTTACGACCCTTTGAACATACTTTGTCCATTCTTAATCGCCGTGTAATTATACTTCAGAGGATGTGGAAGGCAGATTTAGGTTGGAACGAAAAACTCACTGTTAGTTTACAGAAGCAATGGAGTAAGTGGCAGGACCAGATAAAAACATTATCAAACATATCTATCCCTACCTAGGTCGTATTGTTCTGTGGACTTAGTATTGGGCAATGACGCCGTATGTGAGTTGCACCATTTTGCCGATGCTTCAGACCTAGCATATGGTTCGGTATCTTACATTCGAATTATATCGGGAACAACCTTTACTGTCTCATATTTATTTTATAAGGGTAATATTGTACTTATAGCAAACAAGCCATCAGTAGCACGCCGAGAATTACAGGCAGCATATGATGCTGTGCTGATTAATAAACAATTGATAAATGAGTTAGAGGAACTGGAAATTAGTAGAAGTACCTTTTGGAGTGATTCAACTATTGTTTTAGGACAGATAAATAATGATAATAGCAATTTAAGCGATTCGTAGCAAATCGGGTTCAAACCATATTGCAGTTATCAGACAGGAGCCAAAGGAGACACGTTCCTGGGGTAGATA
Source organism: Nemertoderma westbladi (assembly GCA_032718475.1). NCBI lineage: Eukaryota > Metazoa > Xenacoelomorpha > Nemertodermatida > Nemertodermatidae > Nemertoderma > Nemertoderma westbladi. The sequence continues at coordinate 2,899 of JAUCBJ010002331.1, forward strand.
ACCCAGCCGATGACGTTAGTCGTGGTTTGTCAGCCGGCGCCCTTTCTAAATCAATAAGTACGTGCGTGCCATAGTCACGGTATGATGCGTAGTTGCAGATAAGGAAACAGTTATAGACCCCGATCAGTGACAAAAAGTGTAGATTTGGCTTATATTTCGAACTACAGTTCTTATTCAATAGCCCGACTCAGTTTAACAATAAGAAATTAACATACCAAAATGCACAAATCAGTGTACTGAAGCTATAGTAGCTGTACCGGTACACAGTGGCCGGATGTGGTCATGGCCTAATTATTACTACTGCACGTCATTACAATTGTGAGTATAAAATTAAACTAAACTACTGTAAAAAATATAAATTGATTGAAGAATAATGAGACCGAATTAATTGAGATCAAATATGAAAATTTTTAACAAAAATGAAAATTTTTAACAAAAATGAACATTTTTAACAAAAATGAAAATTTTTAACAAAAATGAAAATTTTTAACAAAAATGAAAATTTTTAACAAAAATGAAAATTTTTAACAAAAATGAAAATTTTTAACAAAATTGAAAAAATAAAAAATATATAAAGCAAGTCGCATCCCCTTTCCCGATAAATTCCAACACAAGGCTCCCGAGGCCACTGGAAGAATCGAACAAAATCTCGAAAATCTCCAACAACGAATCATAGGAATATACCAGAGGATTACTCCTTCCAACTGCGTTCCACCATCCAACTTAACCAAACTCGAACTAACGGCACTGCGAGATTTAAAGAAAGATACAAATATCATTATAAAAAAGGCAGACAAGGGCGGAGGAATCGCAGTTATTCGACCGACAAAAACGCGACTTGTTACACTTGCACACACGGGGTACCTATATGCACCCAAAAAAAACGTAGTGTATCATATACAATGTAATTTAAGTACAGACGACTACATAGGAGAGACATACAGCCACGCCAGGGAATATATCTCCAAACACCGCAACGCTATACGCTCGCAAAAAAACTTTTTCAATTTTGTTAAAAAATTTATTTTTGTTAAAAATTTTCATTTTTGTTAAAAATGTTCATATTTGATCTCAATTAATTCCGTCTCATTATTCTTCAATCAATTTATATTTTTTACAGTAGTTTAGTTTAATTTAAACTCACAATTGTAATGACGTGCAGTAGTAATAATTAGGCCATGACCACATCCGGCCACTGTGTACCGGTACAGCTACTGTAGCTTCAGTACACTGATTTGTGCATTTTGGTATGTTAATTTCTTATTGTTAAACTGAGTCAGGCAATTGAATAAGAACTGTAGTTCGAAATACACTTTTTGTCACTGATCGGTCTATAACTGTTTCCCTTTCTAAATCGGTAATGTGGTTTTATACCACTACTATTAAACTAATGGGGCAGCTACAATACCACTACTATTAAACCACTGGGGCAGCTACAATACCACTACTATTAAACCACTGGGGCAGCTACAATACCACTACTATTAAACCACTGGGGCAGCTACAATACCACTACTATTAAACTAATGGGGCAGCTACAATACCACTACTATTAAACCATGATTCCATGATTACATGAAACATGATTCCATGATTAATATTAACATATGGATCACTTATAATGAAATAATATGGAACACTGAAATACCTTATGTCAAATAAGGTATTTGGAGGTCATCTAGACTCATCCTGACTGAGGAACTCGGGACCCGTAAACATGATCACCAATATAAAGGACATTGGTACTAACGAGGACGAAAATTCCGAGAATCTTATTGATATTGGCAAGATACATTAACAGAGTCATTGAACTTTAAGTATACCAAAGGTAAAGACGGAGGGTAATAGTAGCGTCCCTCAAAACAACATTCCTCTTGATACCCTAATTAGTAAATATTCATCTTGGAATAAATTACGGTTGATGTGTGCGTGGTTAATACGACTGTACAAATATTCTACAGATGCAAGTTATATTAATCACATTAAGGGTAAATTAATATCCGTTGAAGAAATGAATAACGCAGGTGTTCTATGCACAATCACAGTTATTTTCCAAGGAAATTAAGGCAATTAAATCGGGCTCAAATGTTTCAGTTTCTAGTAATATTTCTAAATTGTGCCCATTTATTTCAGGAGAGGGTTTATTGCGGGTTGGAAGCCGCATTTGTAAGGCTCCAATTTCATATGACTCAGCCTACCCTATCATTATTGATAAGTCACATATCATAGTTCGTGTTTTAATACTTAGTACACACCTAGCATTATTTAATGCTAGTTACAAAAAGTGCTTATCAAATTACGTGAATCGCATCACATTAACAATCTACAAATTTATGTAGACAAATTATTTCTAGGTGTTTCATTTGCAGGAAGGTGAAGGCAAGGAGATTAAATCAGATTATGACGGGGCTACCTGTGAGTTGACTAACACCCTATTATCCACCATTTTACTTTACAGGTTTAGACATGGGGGGAGTTTATGAAAGGCTAATTTAAATTGCCAAGAATGTATTGAAATCTACAGTATATTGCAAAGCAGACTAGTAAATGATGACGTTTTGCATACTATGTGTCTAGAAGTTGAGAGCATAGTCAACGGGAGACCTTTATGCACCGTGACTAACGACCCTGATTCGGATGAAGTACTCACACCGAATCATTTCCTATTACAACGGCCAGTGTATAATTTACCACTGGGCCTACCTACTTATGAAAGTGATATGTGGTCGCGGCGCACCTGGCGCCAGGCACAACTATTGTCAACGTTATTTTGGAACCGTTGGTATCCAGAATTTTTTTCACTGACTTAATGACTCGCCCAAAATGGTTGTGCGTTTGGCGAAACCTGAAAGTCAATGACATCGTTTTAATTGTTGATAATATGCAACCAAGAAGCCGTTGGTTGTGGGGTCGAGTAACTAAAAATCTGCCTCAATGTCGTTATTGGATGATGGGAGCTCATACCTATGAATAAGAACACAGTTCCTCTGCGAGTATTGTTCCTGCTCATCTATTGCTTCTGCTAGTTGGCATATGGTTCGAGAAATATTTGAAAGTTTACCATAGATTGCTGTAATGTCTGTCGAAAATCGCCTATATCACGACTAATAGCTTTGTAGACGTTTTGGCATATTGAATCTACGGTTTTGTCATCAATATGGAGGTTATGGTTACTTAGTGTGGCTTTACTTTTATATACCATTTATTTCTTTGGTGACTATGTCCCGTATAATATGGTCAAGGTTTTCCATAGACCCAGCAACTATTTCGTGCTCTTCATTGATATCCGATCGGAGTTGGCTAAGGGACTCTGTCATCTGATGAAGAGGACTATAGTTGTTGTTAGTGGATATCCCGGCCACCATAAAAATTACCGTATATTTAGTTATATAAAATCAAGGTACCGGTAGCAGTTTCATCTACCGCTACCACCGGTACTGGTAGTATTCATATAGTCAGACTGTCTGTATAAACAGTCCTTAATAGTCGCCTCTTTCACAGTCTTTCAATTGTTTCCTCTTTTACGGTATGCTAGCCAAGAAAGGGGCTTCCCACTGAATTTTAATGTGAAAATCGCAATTGCTTCCAGATCAAATTATATTTGGATTCTCCAAGAGTGTTATTTAAAAGTTCTTTGGCTTCATCATATGTTTTCACTGCAGCGATTATCTCTGCCTGTTCTGTTGGCAGTAGAGTAAAGAGTTTGTTAATCCTTTGGTCCTCCTCAATTTTCTTAATGACAAAGTGTGCCTCCAGTTGACGGAACCAAATGGTAGGTTTCTGTAGTGAGAACGGTGGTAGGAAATTATTATATGATGCCATACCAATAGGTAGGTAAGTTGGGTTAATGTTATGGGAAGTGTTCCGGATATTGAGAGAAAACCACCAGGTTTTAACTTAGCGGTGTTTACCTACAGGCTAAGGGGGTTCGCGACCTGGTTGAACGAGAATTTGTAAGTTTTACAGGAATTTACAGTATTAACGTTCATCAATTCCGCAGTAAAGGTTGACCGATCGGCATATATTCAAGATATGGAAGTAAGGCGTAAGGGAATGTAATTCTAGGTATTGACTGATTGAGAAACAATAAAGAATATAAAAAACTTTCAACATCTATATATTTCTGAATCCGTACCGGTATGACAGTCTTACTTTCCCTGGAGCAGTAATAGCACAACAGTACAATTAGCCCGTAATAGCCTATTAGGCGTTCCTACATTCTGACATTCTGATATTTCGTTGGAATATTGAATATATACATGAATATAAACACATTTGGTAAAAAAGAGTATTGCGAACCCACAGGTTTTTAGCCCTGTTTTATGGATGGGCGGATGGGTGCTAATATACCAAGTTTTATTATCTTGGTATACTGCGGACAATACTGCCTTAATAATATTTTAGCTCTGCGTACCTATTAATAACTGTAGTTAGGATGCTGCAGTATTAAACTGTAAAGCAGTAACCTGACTACTGGTACAGAGCTGTACTACTGACGTGGGTAATTAATTATAATCCTAAATCAGTAGCAGTGATTCAGTCTTCTGTCAATATATAAGACATTCAGACATGTGAATAATGATTACTGGCAATACTGGTTATTGGATTGCCGAGTACTGTATATTTTTATTTCTTTCTATATTGCAATATAATTGGTATCATTCCTACCGGATAAGCTAAGCTAAGGCGAATCCTGGTTGACCTTCAATATATCTCTGTTTGTAATAGAATCACACGGTGTGTTAATTATTAATAAAGTCGGGTAAACCAATGATTGTTGACTCATTATTATTGAGTCTTTGCAACTTACGGCACAGTCCCCCTTGATATTCTAAATGAGTATCACTATTTTTTTTTGGAGCTGTTAGTTGCAAATCAGAAGTGATGCTAATTTTTATCGGGTACATAAAGCCGCAGCGTGCAATGCTAATCACCCATCAGATGATATATGATGTTATGAATTGAACAAACTTGTTACAAACAGGATACAATTAAACAGAGTGAATCTAAAAAGTACTCGAAAGTACGAATGGATGAATGATGGGGCAACTGCTGAAGTCAATAAAGTCCCGTTATTTAATAATGTGAATGATTAGATTAATTTTATCATGGTATCCCGCTTTGCTGTACGTATGCTGAAAATACAGCATTGCGTTTTTTTTTGTTTTTTAGTACCGTATGTGATTCCATTTAAAACTAAAATACATCGAATGCCAACTTTTCAGGAAGAGTACCAATTTATTGCGGTGTTACATCTTAATCGTTTAATATATTTTATGGAAGTCCTGATATGAATTATATTCTGACAGAAATACTTTCACATTTTCTTTCACGAACTAAAAATCCTTTCAAAATAATATTTTTACTTTTAGACTTTAGGTATTATTTTTTGGGCTATTTTCGTTGGGCTTCCAAAAAAATAACCTCCACCAATGTAATTATTCTACATAGAGTTAATTAATAGTAGTCTTTCTTGGGCTATCAAAAAAAAGAAATCTAATATGCAAAAAATAACCACCACCAACTGCTCTTTCAGGGCAATACATACTAAATATACAACATACATAAACTAATACATATATGTAAAGGCAAAACGTTTCAAATTAAGAATCTAGAGCTAATAATAGGATTGGGATGTAAATAGGTTCTCCTCGGATAATATATCGAACAATGCAGCAACAAGCAACTCCAAATGGACTGCACGTGTCACTTGACAAGTGAAAATGAGTCCATAACGTTTATTTAATGATTTTGAACTACGTAACTTTCGACCTGCGACTGTGTATGGGCCGAACATGTCGGCACCACAATTTTCAAAAGGTGGGGTATGTGGAGCAAGACGTGTATCAGACAATGCGGACATTTGCTGATTAAGTGGTTTTGCTCTTACTTTACGACAGGTAACACATTTTGTTACTACTTGTCGCACTTTCTGTTGATCTCGTAAGATCCAATATCGCTTACGCAATTCTGAAACTGTAAAATTAGTTGCCATGTGACCAACTGCATGGTGGTGATAAATAATCAATGCTGTCACGACTGGGTGGTCAGGTCAGCAGGCAAGACTATGGGGTTCGCGGTATAATATGGTACCCCAGCTGAACCGATACGATTTAACAAACGAATTAACCCATCGCTATCAACGAAAGGAGATAATTGATGCAAAGGACTACTTTGTTTTACTGGTAGTCCCTTGGCTAAACCTTTGTACTCACTAGAAAAGGCAGTTTTCTGAACATAGCAACAAATTCGAATTTCAGCATTGTGAAGTTCAGAAATAGTTATATGATGCGGGTAAGATGCTCTACCCGTGCTTGACCAAATATAAAGTCGTATTAACCAAGCTACCAATAAACTCAATAAAGTCCAACTAGAATATTTGGCAATAAAATGTTCCACACGTTGATCTATATTAAAATGTTTGCCAGAAGTACTGTGACAAATAGGTTTACACTTATTAGTACAAATGGTAACACATTCGGTGGGCCTACTTGTATCCAAACTATCAGTACAATGTATTGATTTATTTTCTAGATTATCTTTATATGTTGGTACTGTATCCTTGTTAACTTCATTGGCAGCAATCCATGAACTGAGGTCACTGTCCCAAATAATACTAGAAGATAACATGGACAAATAAGCAGAGTTTGGTATAACAGTTTGTAGTTCTGAATCCGGAAGATTAAGTACACAATCTGTCCCCCTTTGGACGTCTTCATACTCTTCCATTAAGTCGAGATCGATATCATCAATATCAAACATAGTTATCTTTACTTCGGGGTCAGATTCACTGATGGTATAGTTGCGTTGAACGCCAGCACCTGGCCAAGAGGTTGAAGGTTGGCTAATGAATCTAGGGCCCGACCACCAACGATCACTATTGATCAATTTATCTGCTGTTAGACCACGGCTAATATCATCTGCGACATTATCTGTGCCAGGTACATGGAACCATTGATGTGGTTTAGTTCGAGTTAATATTTTGGAAACTCTGTTAGCAACATAACTTTTGAACGAACGGGATGAGTTTTGTATGTATCCTAAGACTATTGTGGAGTCTGTCCAACATACTTCGTTTTCTATGTGAAGTCGTAATTCTTCATGTAATATAGCCAAAACGTCTGTAAGCAGCACCGCTGCTTCAAGTTCAAGACGTGGGATTCTTGGTTTGACGGTAATATTAACAACACGACTCTTGGAAAATAATAGTGAGCACTGCACCTTGTCTTCGGATTCAGCACGCAGATACGCACATGCCCCATATGCGTATTCTGATGCATCCGAAAACAAGTGCAGTTGGTAAGTACAAGCAGAAGGTAAATCCTTACGTACTAAACGTGGGATATGTACCTGATGTAGTAGTGGTACTTGGGCTTCCCATTGGGACCATTGGGTTTGTAATTTTGGGCTAATGACATCAGACCAGTCATAGCCCTCTTTCCAAATGCTTTGTAATATAAGTTTACCACAAAGAAGGAAAGGTGTGATAAGACCTAACGGATCATAGGTGCTGGCTAACTTGCTTAAGCAACCAGCCTTCGTTAATGGTTTGGACTTCAACTCTGTATCAAAAGTAAAAGTATCAGTCTCAGGGTTCCAAACCACACCAAGTGCTCGACTTACAGGGAGATGTTCCAAATCAAGATTCACTGTAGGAGATAAAATTGACACATCAAGTTGTTGTAAGAATGTTTTACTATTTGATATGAACTTGGTTAGATTAAAACCCCCAAGTTTAAGGCATTCAATTAAGTCCGTAGCCAATTTCACAGCATCTGGAACAGAGTCAACAGAGGGCAAACCATCATCTACATAGAAGCTATCTTTTATAGTTTTAGCGACTTTAGATACAAAAAGATGATCGTTATCTATGCCACACTGTTCCAGAGTGCTGCAAGCTACGCAGGAAGAATCTCTGGCCCCAAAAATGTGCCGACACATACGATAAGTGTCACACTGTTCACTGTCAGGAGGTGTCCACAGAAAGCGTAGGCTGTCGCGGTCCTTCTCTGTGACAGCGATTTGATGATACATCGCTTCAATATCACAAGAGAAGGCTATGCCACCCTCTCGGAAACGCAAGAGGACACCAATCAGAAGACCATTTTTACAGGGTCCCTCAAGGAGTTCATTATTTAAGGATGTACCCCTGTACATTGCTGCAGCATCATTGACGATACGCAACTTTTCAGGTTTCTGAGCATGGACTACAAATGTGTGGGGTAAGTAATAAGTCTGAGGAGTTGTCATCTTTGCATCTGCAGGAGACAACTTCTCAGCATAACCTTTAGCAATATAATTTATGATTTGGTCATGGTATTTGATATATATATCAGGTTTGGATTTTAAACGTCGGATAAGTTGATCTAATCGTTTTTGAGCTACAGAGATGTTATTAGGCAATCGAGGAGGCTTCTGCCTCCACAACATGCCTACGGTATATCTACCATCATGCAATTTTGTGGTTTCCTTCAAAATTTCAAGAGCTTGCTGATTGTCCCTTGACAGTACATCAGATTCACTTTCACTGTCCTTGGGCATACCATTAACTATGATACCCTCAAGACCTAGCTGTTGACGAACAGCATTGACTAGTTCAGGACTCTCGGTGATGGAGATATGATTTAGTAGGCAAATGCTAGCAGAGGATGCAGTAGGCACTTGACCTACAATCACATAACCAAAAGGTGTATGCATTAAACAAGGTCCATTCTCACCTACTTCACCAACAACTAGTGTTTCAGGTAGAGGACCAGCATCACGACCAATTATAACAGAAACGTCTGAAAATTCGACGTCATGATGATTGAGATCTTTAAGATATGGTAAGAATTCAGGATAATTTGATAAATTTATCCGTGAAAGATCAGGGATTCTAGTGTGCTGAAGATTATCGAATACTAAAGCTTGAGGCACACGGACTGAGAAATGTTTTTCTACAGCTGCCCTACTATCTACATTTCGTAAAGTACATTCAGTGATGTTCACATCACAAACATGAGAGGTGAATACTTCTCTAATAGTCATGGGCTGTTGACTACTAGCACTGACATTCATTAAACTAAGTAGTTTATTACTCAAAACGGTATGGGTTGCACCACCATCTATCATAGCGTAAGTTGAAATTTTTGACCCAGATATAATTACTTCTACTGGTACGACAGAGAGCCACGTTTCTACTGAAAGAGTAGGTACAGTTAAGCTAATATCTCCAGATTTATTAGAATCTAAAGAGTTTATAGATGGGTTACAATCAGACTTTGGCGATTGCACGCCTAGTCAACTGACACTACTTGGGTCGAAATTGGGATTTTCTTCCAAGTATATCAGTATCCAATGGACAAGTGTTGAGTGGTCAGCTTTGCACTGCCTGCAAACTGGAGGTGTTGTCTTAAATTTATCCACTATACACTTATTTTTGGTATGACCAGATGTGCAACAATATTGACATACATTCTGTAAGATATACCATGCTGTCTTTTTATCAATGGCACAATTATGATATGCCTTACATGCAAACAATTTGTGTCCTGCTGTAAGACAATAGGGACAAATAACATTAGTAGGGTTAGATTGTTCTGAGCTAGATGGAACAGCTATTGAATTAGCAGTTCCTGCTTGGCTCACTGATGTGCTACTAACATTAGCACTTGCAGCAGTGTATGCTGCTGTATGAGCTGAAGGTTTGCTACGTTTAGGACCCCTAGACTTATTTGGTGCATGGGTAGATGGATCTGCTACTGAACTGGTAGCAGTAACTGCTGATTTAGGAGTATTTTCAGTTCCAGCTGTTATATTGGACACCAAAGGAGCAGACTTCAAAGTATTAATAGTAGATATTTTCTGCTTATTTACAGAAGTTGTAGTAATGGGTGTAGAACTCGCTGAAGTTTTCGATGAAGACTTGTACCGAAAAACTGGATCATTCTGGATGTCGCTCTCATCAGAAATGAATTCTGCAAGTTCTGTTAGCAAGGGTTCTCTCTTGTTATTACGACGAATGTTGAAAACTTTTCGTTGCCATCGGTCGAATATGTAAGTGGGAAGATTACTTGCAACCTTTTGTAGATTCACCGAAGAGTTCATTTCTCGCAAACATTTGAAGTGTTTTAATGCTAACATTCTCTGACTAATTTTATCAGAGTATGAACGTAGTTTTACAGATTTCTCTTCACGTGTTCCTTTGGTTAAGTCAACCTCTTCAGTTAACTGCTGAACAAGGCGCTCAACTAGAATGGAAGGATGGCCATAACGCTTGTGCAAAGCTTCCCAAGCTGCATCATAACCACCTTTAATGGACCTGTAGCCAGTTATTAGGCTACAGGGTTCAGTGCCTAAATGGTTCTCAAGCAACTGAAATCTCTCGACCTCTGTCAAGTCCTTACCATCGATCATGGAGATAAAGCTACAAAGAAAATTTAAATATTCTTCAGGTTCACCATTGAACCGAGCTACTTGGACAGGTGGTAAGGTAAGACGAGTTGTCATTCGATCCATTGCCTTCCGGTTGGCATTATTAGAATTGAGGGTGTCTCTCATCAGGTTGCACATTTGCATCTGGATAAGTGTAGAAGCATCCAATGGCTGTGCGACATTTCCAGGAGGAACAAAGGCTACCTGTTGAAGACCTTCTGTAGGATGATGAGTGTAATATCCGATAGGTGTCGAGAAATAACTTAGATGGGAACCACTAACCATAGTTGGTTGAACATTAGGCACTGCTTCATTTCTATTTGATAATGAAAAAACTGATGCTTCATTTTCTGAGTCACTTTCATGATTTATACCAGATGTGGCGGTTCCGGTATTAAGATATCTAATTGGATCATTAACAACTTTATGATAATTATTTCCACTACTACCAGCACCTGTGTATGAGGGCATATCGGTACTACCATGTAGCTCATCATAATATAGGACAGGTTTACAATGAAAAATATTAGTATCGATGGCTGTCTTATTTATGCCTGGAATGGGTAGCTCATTAGCAACATTAGACTTAATTACTTCAGGCTGCATCATGGGTAATACACTATCCCTACATGTAGTAAAATCATGAAAAGAATCTTGATCAGAGGTGTTATGATGATCAGAATAAATGTCTGTTTGCCTATGGCTACCTATATTATTCATTTTGGACAGAGGTTGTGACAGTGGGCCTACTGAGAATGTTCTGGACATTTGATCACTCAGCCGCCCAGTTAGTTGCGATGGGAACGCACTATCCGTCACAGAGTGAGATTTTGAATAAGAATCATTTCTTCGACTAATATTCATGTTTGTTGAAGAAAGGGTACTGGTGTTCGCATAAGCTGATTTACCAGCTGTATAAAGTTTTGATTTAAACGCAGGTGCAGCTGGGCATAAAGTTGACTGAACATTGTCTACACTTACACTAACAGTTGATATAGATACTCTGATGGAAAATCTGATTGCGATGCACATGAGTTAGAGTTATTGATGCTACTTCGATCACTCAGTATCCTCTGAACTTCATCTTCAACACTGCACTCCAGAGCGGCTTGTGAAAGTTCTAGTCTCTTCTGAGCTTCGAAAAATAACTTCATACGTTCAGTAGCACGATCTTCCTTTCTCAGAGCAAGCTCGATTAATTTACTCTCTTCTTCTTTTCGAATTAATTGTATATTAAGATTAGATCGAGTCTCCTCTTGTTTTTCCCAAAGTTTCTGTTCCTTCTCAACATGTCTAAGAAGAATTTCTGCCTCCTTTTTCTGTTCAAGAAGCCGATGAGTACGAGTCTGAGAATTACAGGAAGACCTACTGGTATTTTTACTATGTTTACTGGAATTGTGTGACTTTGATCTATGACCAGTATTATGAGAATAAGGATGTTTAGACAATGGCAAATCGCTAGAATTAAAAACAGACTGCGAAACTAGTGAAACTCCTAATCCCGTATCACTTACAGATACATTATGTTCAGATGAGACTACTACTGGTTGGGATACAGGTGTTGAAGTACTTACAGGTACCGGTAGTCCTACCGGTAGTACTGGAGAAGCAGCAGCACTAACATATTCTACAAACATGTTTGTTGCTTGATTATCTTGGTGACTTGTACTAATGTCAACTGATATTCCAATATCAGATTGGTATTGTATAAATCTAGACTTCATTTTATCAAGCCTGATTTGCGCATTATCCATATGAACTTTATAATCTTCAAAGCACTGTTCACGTTTTGATTCATTGCACAAAAGAGTATATAAATCAAGCATTTCCTGAGAAATGGTATCCAGCTTATATAAAATTGAAGCTGACTCTTTTATAAGCTGCGATAATTGATTTTCACTTGGCATAGGCCTACTGACATTAAACTGTTCAAAATATGAATTAAATTTTCTAGTAAACTGTCCACGCCAATACGTTTGTTGTTTTTTAAGATATTTTAGACGTGCTGCTGGTGCAGTTGACGTTGATGCTGCAGAATTGGACTGATATTTATTTGCATTGTCCTCTCCAGTTGTACCAGTGGCAGAATCAGGATTGTCACTGTTTATAACCCCCTCTTCTATGGTCACCGCCACAGAAGTTTGAGGTCGAGGGTAGCTGGAACTGTCTATAAATTCATCTGATTCTTGATGAACTACAGGTACAGTACCGGTACTACTAATAGGGGAGTTTCGCGGTTCAAACACATCCCCAACCTCAGACTCGACAATAGGAGCCGATGTACTGGTATGAATGACTGTAGTGTTACTTTCAGTAGACATAGTAAGATAGCGACTTCTATTACTGTATTAATCCTACAGTTACAAAGTCTGAAAGGTGACTACAGGCAGACAGGACTAGGTTAGCTAGTTAATTGTCAGTATAAATTAAATACCGGTAGGCTCTGTCAGTCAGTGACAATATGACAGTTCAGTATGATGATCAGATGATCCAAACTTACTGCAATTTTAGACCTAGCAGCCTAGGGCAGTAGGGCCTACCTACTGGATAATTAGCTAATCCGTAATGTGCAGGTGCAGACTGACTGAAAAATTAATACCGGTAATTATGCAATACAACCTGAACCTTTAATAAAACCAAACGTTTCAGCAGTTTTAACCATTGACCTACAATTTTTATTTAAATATATGCAGGCTACGGCCTACCGGTACTGTTAGACTTAGACAGGTACCAGGGTACCGGCAGACCGGTACCGATAAACAGATAAAAGCAGAAAAGGTACCGGTATGATTATTACCAGTCTGCCTGTCTGCCAGTACAGCAGTACCGATATTTTCTGATCAGCTGATTACCGGGTACAGGATTAATTTCGGAATTAATTGAGATTCAATACTCTTTTTTACTGTTCCGGATATTGAGAGAAAACCACCAGGTTTTAACTTAGCGGTGTTTACCTACAGGCTAAGGGGGTTCGCGACCTGGTTGAACGAGAATTTGTAAGTTTTACAGGAATTTACAGTATTAACGTTCATCAATTCCGCAGTAAAGGTTGACCGATCGGCATATATTCAAGATATGGAAGTAAGGCGTAAGGGAATGTAATTCTAGGTATTGACTGATTGAGAAACAATAAAGAATATAAAAAACTTTCAACATCTATATATTTCTGAATCCGTACCGGTATGACAGTCTTACTTTCCCTGGAGCAGTAATAGCACAACAGTACAATTAGCCCGTAATAGCCTATTAGGCGTTCCTACATTCTGACATTCTGATATTTCGTTGGAATATTGAATATATACATGAATATAAACACATTTGGTAAAAAAGAGTATTGCGAACCCACAGGTTTTTAGCCCTGTTTTATGGATGGGCGGATGGGTGCTAATATACCAAGTTTTATTATCTTGGTATACTGCGGACAATACTGCCTTAATAATATTTTAGCTCTGCGTACCTATTAATAACTGTAGTTAGGATGCTGCAGTGTTAAACTGTAAAGCAGTAACCTGACTACTGGTACAGAGCTGTACTACTGACGTGGGTAATTAATTATAATCCTAAATCAGTAGCAGTGATTCAGTCTTCTGTCAATATATAAGACATTCAGACATGTGAATAATGATTACTGGCAATACTGGTTATTGGATTGCCGAGTACTGTATATTTTTATTTCTTTCTATATTGCAATATAATTGGTATCATTCCTACCGGATAAGCTAAGCTAAGGCGAATCCTGGTTGACCTTCAATATATCTCTGTTTGTAATAGAATCACACGGTGTGTTAATTATTAATAAAGTCGGGTAAACCAATGATTGTTGACTCATTATTATTGAGTCTTTGCAACTTACGGCACAGGAAGTGGGTTGCTAAATATTGAATGGGGGTTTTCGATAATTTAACGAAACAGGGTTGACGGCAGAATAATCTCGACTGGGTCGGGGGCCACCAAGGAAGTGGTGCTAGTAGATATAAAATAAAAGACTAACTGAATATATCTTGTTTGTCATCATATTAAACGAAGGACAATGTATATAAACAGATAAATCAATCGGTCAGCAGTAAACAATGCAGTCAGCCCCATACTCAGTACAGCAGTAGTCAGATTCAAAGATATAAGTCCTCCATGCCAGTCCTACTCGCATTCCACCAGGAGGTACGGACACCACATAACATATCCACACTATGCCCTCGTGATATCTTCATATTAAGGTTTGTGTGACGCGAAATTTTATTATTATTATTTTGTTATTTTTGGAATTTAGTTTATGTTAGTTATTAATTTAAATGTAAATTATTGAAGGTCGAAACTGATGCAGATGTAATCTGCAATAAAAACACTACAAATTCGACATTAATATAGCAAGTACAGTAAATTGAATCTTCGTTATAGATGTAATTTAAGGCTCACCGTTAAATAAACAGTGGTGCTGTTTGGTGGTATTTTCCTCATCACCATAATCGTAAGTAAATTACCAACGGTTCCAATAACTGCTAGAACTGGCAGAATGTACATTCCTGAATAGGAAAACACTGAGATTAAAAAAAACTGCCACATGTTTATTACATCATTTTAATAATAATAATACAATTATAAAAGTCTTAAGTAGGATCCATATAGATTTAGGTATAGTCCGTAGAAATAGGTCTAAAAAAAGCCGAACCGGAAAAATTTCAGCTAATTTGCATTCTTACTTCCTTCTTTCGCGATACCCCAAAATTTCAAACGATCAAAATAAAAAAAATAATTGCACTACTATATTACTATTCCTGTAAATAGTACTTACTATTGTAGAATGTGGTTTATTATAAATAAGTGGCCTGCTTGGAAGAAAAAAATACAGTTAACTTTCTAATGCCTGCCCATGAGCTATTTTGCAACCAAATTCAAATGTTTGTACATATTTGGAATCCTTGTCCTGCCAGCTTTCCATTGGTACAAGCAAATCACTATAATTTTGAAGAATAACTGCATGCCATGCACATATCTAACATCTTAGTGACATCGGCACCAGGTGACGGTGGGTAGGTTGTATCTCTTCTATGATTGGGCTGTGATGAGCAGTGTGCAGTGTGTATGTCTTAATGGGCAGTGTGTATGATATTGCTATTATTTTTTGCAATTAATATTGATATGCATGTGTTTTCTTACTTGCCATGTATGGTGATGTATATTCTATTCGTGCCGTACCAGTTTACAGTTATTTTGGAACATACGATGTTATATAAGTTTGTAACTTGTTATTGTATCGGTCCAACTTGTTTTGGAAAATATACATTCTATTATATTATATAACGAAAATAAAAATTATGGCTCACCCACTATGTATGAGGGAGGTGAAACTATTTCTGTTTCAAATGTCATGCAATCTCAAAAGATTTTTTTAAGAACATGGTGTAAGACAGATAGTCTCAAACAGTATCTATATTTAACAATTGTTTATATAAACTTACCAAATATCCAAGCTGCCTTGAACTCATTTGATTCTCCAACTCTTTTCCAATATAGTTCGTCAATTTCTTTTGAAATATTTTCAGCACTACCCGACCAGTCCACAGCTGGGTCATCTTTCCAATACTTCGCTATCTCAATCTCGCACAATTCCCCCATTTGATAGTTGAATTCTAGACCCACGAATGCTATTTGAACATATAATTTTAGAATTTATTATATGCCGGGACATAATACCAAAAAAATACTCAGTCAAATTAAAGTACTTAGCTGAAAATTCCATGAATGAAAGAACCTATTTTAACTGAACAATCAACTTCCCCTCCATTATATTTATGAAAAACGTTGAACTACTACTACTAGGATCGGCATGCTGCATTGCAGCTGCATTTTTAAGAATGCTGTGCCGGCTTGTCAACAAAATTGCACCGCCACAACTCCCTATCACCCATGACATTTGCTAAATCATCCGCATCTTCAAGGCCAGTGTCCTTTAAGATGCGTCTCAAGAAAGTCATGGGCTGTCCACCATGCTTATTCACTCCATGAGGCTGCCAAAGTACAAGATTATGCACTGGCTGGTCCTCACGGCGAAAGCAATGTCCTGCAAAGCGGAGGCGATTTTGTTCTAGTGTCAAGCTTGGGGGAACCAATGAGACACCTCCAATGTTATATAGTGTCTGGTTGGAGATGTGTGCATTGTACTTGACACAATGAACCCGGCGTAGCATTCTTGCGAATGTGCCATCCAGAGATTTGGTGTCCTCAGCAGTTAGAGCCCAGCATGGACTCCCGTAGAGGAGTACTGGAACTACTGCTGCTCTAAATAATCGGACCTTAAGTTTCCGATTAATTCTCGGTGACTTCCAAATCCTGGAAAGCCTATTCAAGGCTGCCCATGCCTTTCCCTTACGTATTCGAAGGTCCTCACCTGACTTCCGGATCCATGATCCCAGGTAACAGAAGTCGTCCACATGCTCAAGCATACCATCCTTTGAGCTTATGGTCATCCGACAAGAGACTTGCTGAGGACTTTCAAAGTTAACTGTCAGAATTTTGGTCTTTCTGGAGTTAATAAAAAGACCAACACTAGAAACAGCATGTTCTAATGAGCTGAGGAGCCGTTTGGCTCCCTCTAATGATTCTGAGAGTACTCCTAAGTCATCAGCAAAGTCTAGATCAGTTAGGTACTTGGCCGGATTTCCTCGACTTCTGGAGCCAGTTGGTGGAGTTATCATCACCCCATCATCATTATAATGATCTAAGGACATGCGTAGAACATAGTCAACCACAATAATGAACAAGAATGGTGCAAGTGTGTCTCCTTGGAGGACGCCCCATAACACTTCAAATGGTTCTGTGTCACCGTCAACAGTAGACACAAATGTTGTCGAACCATCGTATACTGATCTGATTGCAGCAATAATTTCATCAGGAATCCCATATAATGAAAGTATGCTGAACATACGTGAGCGAGAGACTGAATCAAAGGCCTTGAAGAAGTCAACAAAGATAACAGCCAGATGCCTGTCTTTCTTTTTTGATAACTCTTCAATTATCCTTCTAAGTGCCAAAATAGGCTCCATGGTCCCACGACCTTTACGGAACCCATTCTGATTTCCACGGAGCAGTCTCTCAATGGGATCCCTGATGTGATTTAATAGAATCCTATTGTATAGCTTTGCAGCAATCGAGATCAATGAGATTCCCCGAAAAGAACCATAGAGTGTTAGGTTGCCCTTCTTGGGAACTGGCACCAACTTATTTGTTTTCATTTCTTGTGGGACTCTTGTTGTTCGGTACATGTCTACTATGATGGGATAGATGAGCTTTAAACACTCAGGTATTTTAAAGACCTCAGACCTCAAAGACCTCACCGCATCAACCTGTTGGTTTATTAGCTCCTGTAGATTAGCAGAGTACTGCCTGTTCAGGGACCTAGATGCAGCCTTAACTGCATTCTTGGCCGCTGTAGTCTGTTTGAGTCGGGACTCTTTCTGCACCTTATGAAGGTCATTTCGGCACTTCTGAATTTTGTTGTCAGTCCAGGGGGCCCTTTTCCTGTTTCGAGGGTATACAGGAACTGTTTCTGCAGCTGCTAACTTAACTGCTTCTGTAAAGGCAGTATAGCCCTCACAGTGATCTGCCGCCTCAGAGGCAAGAGCCTCTGCAAAAACGTTGAAAGAAAGTAATAACAGTTCAGAAGAATAGTAGTTCAGCTCTTGGATTACCATCTTTCAAAGAATATACATATTGAAAGGTATTTTTAACGAAGCTGGAATAACGGATGGACGCAAACTGATGGGAATGAACTGTAGGAAGACTGCAGCACCCAAACTGATGGGAATGAACTGTAGGAAGACTGCAACATCCAAACTGATGAGAATGAACTGTAGGAACTAGGAAGACTGCAGCACCCAAACTGATGAGAATGAACTGCACGAAGACTGCAACACCCAAACTGATGAGAATGAACTGTAGGAACTAGGAAGACTGCAGCACCCAAACTGATGAGAATGAACTGTAGGAACTAGGAAGACTGCAACACCCAAACTGATGAGAATGAACTGTAGGAACTAGGAAGACTGCAACACCCAAACTGATGAGAATGAACTGTAGGAACTAGGAAGACTGCAGCACCCAAACTGATGAGAATGAACTGCACGAAGACTGCAACACCCAAACTGATGAGAATGAACTGTAGGAACTAGGAAGACTGCAGCACCCAAACTGATGGGAATGAACTGTAGGAAAATTCGCTCTGCTTATTCGTTCGGGTCAACCATTGAACTACGCTCAACTTCAGCTTGGACAACTTCAGCACGACAACTTCATATTTCGGCCCATCCACTACCAGTAGTACACAACTCAGGATCAGCTCCTCCCTTAACCAGTTATATATCAGGAGTATAACCCAGGAGAAATCAGCGTCCACTACCGTTAGTAGTAATAATCAATCGCAACAGAATAAGGGGTGTCGTCGCGTCATGGCAAATTTTATGGGAGAGTAGCCATAACGCGACTATCAAACTCGCGGTACGGCTACTCAAAAATACAGTATAAGTTTACTTACTTACTCACTTAAAGGTTAAAGTGTTTATATATACGCTTCGTAATATAATTCAATTTTATGTTGGGAATTTATATTGAATAAGACATTTAACTTGTAAAACCTGGGACCTCCGACATGATTTTGAGTAAAATTGAACTTTACAGTGTGGTGATGGAAAGAAATTTGTGAGTGAGTGCAAATAAGTATACAAAGATCACAACACTAGAATTCACTATCTCCTTATCTCTTGGTTGCCACCTGTTACATGGTATGCAGCAAACTTTGCCCGCGAGAAAGCTTCACCCACGTCCAATCTTTGCCAGGAGCAATCTTCGCCCTCAAAATGAGCAACTATCGCCCGGTGGAAACCTTCTCCCACAGGCAATCTTCGCCAGCGAGCAACCTTCACCCAATAAACAATTATTGTTTTGTTTATAAAAAGCCGTTTCTGTATCCTGCTCCTTTCCCTCAATTTGTTACTAAAATGGTTACTAACACAAATCTTATTGGGCGAAGGTTGCTCAGGGCGAAGATTGCCTTGCGGGCGAAGTTTTCCCCTGGGTGGTGGTTGTAAGCAGGCGAAGATTGGACGCGGGCGAAGGTTGTACGCGGGCGAAGATTACACCCAACCTGTTACAGCCTTGAGTGTGCACACCATTGCCACACGCAAAATGTCTCACTCCCCTCATGTTAGGTAACTTTAGTGTATTAAAACCGCAATTGTTCTTATGAAAATTTGGGCTTTCATAATTGAAATCCATCCAATACAGTATAGAAATTGGCTATTGCCATCAACGTAATTTCGAAATAAAACAACTAGATTGACAATATACTATTTAATTCAAGGTTGATGTTATTATATCACAAAAATGTATAACAACATACACAATGGCCCAGAATATAGTGTCGTTATTCAGATACCTGACCCCCCCCACCCCCCCCCCCCCCCCCCCCAAAAATTGTTCTACAAATCTTAATAAGATTGCATGAAATTTGAAACAGAGATAGTTTCATCTCACTCCTCCTTAGTGGGTAAGCCAGAATTTTTATTTTTGCTTTCATTCTTTAGCTACAAGCGCTAAGAAAAGGTGTCTTCGACGAAATTGCATCAGTTACACCGCAGTTATTCTTAAACATTTAGTGATTTGTTGGTACTAGTGGAAAGCGGAAGGGGTAAGGATTACAAATATGTCAAAATATTTGAATTTGGTTGGGAAATAGCTGAGATATGGGCATTCGAATTTTGCATGTATTTGCTTCTGCTGCAGACCATTTATTCCATTTAATAAATACACAATGTTCGAGAGCGTTTTGTTTATCTCATAAGTAGCTTGGCAACAATTCAATACCTACATAATAATACTAGTAAATGGATATTGATATTGATATCCGATGGCCCCATCGATGCGCCAGTTTGTAAAACGGTTCGCGTACAAGCTGTCTGACTGTCGTGAAATAAGGTATTCGGATTGTAGATAGATAGTTAGAAAGATTTATTTATACATTATGTAAAAACAATAACAAATACACCAAACAATGTACCGGTATAAAGGTAACCTCCAACATAACATATAAGATTACTTTATTCTGACTTGATTCTTTAAACTCTTGTAGCTAAAGAATGAAAGCAAAATTAAAAATTCTGGCACACCCACTAACCCACTAAGGGTGCGGGAGATGGAACTATCTATGTTTCAAATTTCATGCAATCTCATTAAGATTTGTAGAAAAAAAAAAAATTTTTTGGGGGGGGGGGGGGGCAGGTACTTGAATAACGACACAATTTACTGTACTTATTAAACAGTGTTTTGTTGTTTTTAATGATTTTTCCTAAGAGTACGAACTAGCCAAGACGAAGCCTTTTCACCCTAAAAGTATTAATGTATGTAGAATACATTTTTATTTATTTACCGGGCCGTAGCCCATATGAACATGATAGATTATAATTATTATGGTCACAAACAGTTAGCACAAATCAATACTGGAATTTATCTAACTACTGTATATAGAATATCGAGTTGCCTAGCAATATCCATCGTTCAACCAATAAGGAAGAATCTTTACAAGTTAAATAAATAATACGCCTTAATTATAGGATTACTGGTGTTATGAAAACGATTATATAATGAAAAAATATTTGAACGAAGAATAGCCTAAAGTTATTTACTCTGTTTATCTCAAAAATAGTATCAGCATCATCAGTACGCGAGTATTTAAAGAGTAATCGAAAACCGCAGTTATATGCGACTTTCAATTGGCGCATACAGTCAACTCTAAACACCGACCAAAGTGTACAGCAGTATTTACTGTAGCAAAACGTTTTAAATAATAAACGTTTAACCGGATTGGAACAACTTGAAAAATTCCGAGCAAGCTGATTACCGCGACAGTAGAGACAACGTCTCAATCGCAAAATATCGGGTTCGTCTGAGAAATAGCAACTAATAGTATGGACAAGATATTGAATCTATTTAACACAAGGTAAAATTTTACCAAAGAGATATACGTCTCCCGCCCGTCCATATTTCTTGGGCAAAAAATAAAATTTAATAGGATTATAAGATATGTCAAATTTAATGCCATATAATTCACAAATTTTCAACAATGCATTCAGACAAAAAATACTTAGGGAAAGTAAACATAAATCGTCCACGTAAAACAAGTAAGTGATTTAAAAGCACATTATTAATCCTACAACCAACATAAATTTTGTGTAACTCTAGACTAAGATCATTGACATAAATATTAAAAAGTAGTGGCGACAGCAAACTCCCTTGGCTGACACCAATCGCCGTTCCCCAACCCAACGTTACTGACTGCACACTATACCAAACTTACTTATTTTAACTTACTTATTATATAAATTAATGTGAAAACGTTTATACTGTACCACCAAGGTTATAAATAACCTTAAGTTATGGGAACGAGTTATTTTTTTTCTCATCATTATCAACCACCCCCTCATCGCTATCCACAAACTTTCATTCATTAATTCGAGGAGAAGGGCGATTAGCTACTACTACTATTTATCATTAATAATAAAGGAACGGATGAAGTGGTAGGCATTAATAATAGGCAGTTTGTACTTACCTTTGTGTCCTTGATTTAATGAAATGAGCAAGAAAAACATGCCGAAATTATATTTAATTACAAAGTTTCCCTTTTGAGTAAATCAGGAATTGACCAATGGGAATTAGAAACATTCTGTGGAAACAATTTCTTCTTTTGATTGGCCCATAACCAATCCTGCCACTGTTCCTCAATCAGCAACTCTATCAACACAAGATAAGTAAATGCATGTTTTATTTATAATATGTAATCTACATAAAAAATTATTACATAAATTATTGCCACTCTTAAATTGCGCCTGTTATATGCACCTGCCTATCCTAATAATACAGGCATCAGTATCTAACCAACTGTTACAGGTATCTTAATACTACCGCTATTACCAAACTGCGGGAACAAGCAGTTGTTGACAAATTTTCAAGCATTATGACTAGTAACTTTCAGATGGCATATAAATAAAAATGCATGAAATACACATATGCACAAATGAAAAAATAAAAATAAATAAAAATGCTTTGCTTGTAGACTGAATAGTTTAAACTTACGTTTAACCCTATTAGTACCGGGCTATAAAATGTTGTACAAGAAACTAATTAAAACTTAATTATTCCATTAGAATTCAGAACCGCCATAAACCTCTAAAACGGGAGAAATAAGTTGTCACAAGCAATTGAACTATTGAATCGATTTTCAAAATTTCATGCAGGGACCAAATTTTGCACACAGCACCGAAAAATACAAGTTTGATATGCCTGGTGCAACACGAATATATTCCATCGAAATCAGAACCCCAAAATACCCCTATTGCGCAAAAACTAGGTTCAAACAATCAATTTACAAAATTGACATATTTTAAAATTTGGTGCTGGCACCAAAATTTGGCACCCGCCTAAAAAAAAACAAGTTTAAAATTTCTAAATTAATTTATATGAATTTCATCTAATTACAAACACCAAAAAACCGGTGTAAATCAAAAATAGAAATGTTACAAATCAAATTTCATGAAATGTAATTTTCAAAAAACGTCTCAAAAAAATAGCCAAAAGTAGGGTTAAAAAATGGTGATTTAACTCGAAAAGTTCCCAATATTTTTGAAAACGGTTTTCACTATTAGGAAGGCAATAGATTTTTAGGAAAAGTCATAAAATTTGAGATTCCCAACTACGTTTGTTTCAGAGTTATAACAAAAAAAAACAAGGGTGCTCATATTGACCCTCCCCCACACCCCGTGTTTAATAGGGTTAACCTATAGTTTATCTCATGTTAACATTCTTTCACTAGATTTGACATCCGCCTTCGATTGCATGAAATATGAATGAAGTGTTGTTAAAAAAATTGAAAACTACTGATATTAGTATAAATATAATACGTTTGGTTAGATGGCTACTAAAATCATATTACAGGAAATCATCAGCAGTATTAAAATTTGATCAACCATACATAATGAATCTATAGAACTTGGGAGGGGAAACGTATCACCTATTAAACAACTTGATGAGGAATATATCGGGTATCACTGTGGAGACCAGGCCTACCCTGTCATTGGATATGCTGATCTATTAATTACTCTTATGTAACCTAAAAACAGACATGGACAGATGCATCAAGATCGGCATGAACATTTTCCAACAAAATGTCCTCTCAGTAAACACAAAGACCGCCTATCCAAACATGACAACTTTACTTACAACGGGAATCCGGTACAACTCTCCAACGATAATGAATACCTTGGTTTAACGATTCAGTCCAGCCTATGTTTCACTAACCACATTCTGAGAAAAAAACAAAAGGCATTCAAATAAATCGGATCTCTTCGGAACGTCCAATTCTTGTCAGTTCCAACAGCTATGAAAATATTTAATGGTAAAATATCTCCTACTGTATGGTACTCTACGTTCTTTCAAGTTACAGTCGGTATCTGAAGCTGAACCCTCTAAAGGAGCTGGACAAAATCAAAACGACTTTCGCAAAACGCGTTCTCGGACTTCATAAATCGGCTTCATCAACCCTCTTGCATTGCGAATTTTAGACGAGAAGACTCTGATTGAAGATATTCTGGACCGCACACCAGAAGTCCTGTTCAATCAAGATGTTCTAGAACAGTATCACCCCCCCCCCCCCCCCCCCCCCCCGTGGCCTCACTTGCTATTAATTCTATATCTATAATACATTGTCAATTTCATATATTTTTAACATTGATTAATTTTTATCATGAATCTGAATATATTTATACTTTTAACATTTCCGACGGTTCGGTCTAATTTTAACATGTATATAATTCATAAGTTACAGGGCGCTCCATAGTCTTGGACACCCTGTGTATGTGTAATATTATTGCTATTATATTACTTATAATGAATTTATATAGTTTACCCCGATCTGGGGTGTTTATTCTAAATAAAAAAGTAAACACAAAGAAATCCCATTATATTAGAGTGCAGGAAGATCAGTTACTGTATCTGGGCCAACCCTCACCGACAACACCCACAAAATATACAAGATATTTTTGCGAAAAAGTGCTGGACAAAAGTGACACACGCATCGCATAAAGTTCCACTGGAAGTGACCTCACTGACCTGGAAGACCGTATAACCTACCTGCCTTACATTCAGTATGGGTCATTATGCGCCGGAGAGGGTGATATTCCTTTCCTTCAACATACCCACAGGAAAGCAATGCGATCAATCGTAGGTGTTGGAAACTATATATCCAACAATGCTCTTATGGCACTCTGAGGGACAAACTTTGGGTAAAGGGGTTGCCGACTCAAAATGTATAGTTTCATATTACATTTTTAACTGCTATCCCAAAGTTACCAAATTGCTTTCAACATGCCTATTCCACCACACAGCGTTTTTAAAGATATAAAAGTTCCAGAAAGACTATAAAAGTGCTTAGTTTAGGACTTACCATCACTGACCAACCTAACACCAACGCAGGCCCGGATTTAGAGTGGTGGGTGGGTCTGGGCTCTACTGTATGGGGTTTGGACATACGGCGCCGATAACTTCTCATAGCCTATACTTTACTGAAACACACATTTTCTCTCGTTTTCGTTACCCTAACTTTCAATCTATTTATTGGAAATACCTTTCTAAGAAAATTTAATGTAGATATAAATATATTAGTAGGAAATATGAGTCAGGAAATGTTTGGAAACTTCCTATTTTTTACTTCCTACGTTTTTCTGGAAATTTCCTATTGTAGTAAAATTATAATAATTAGCGCGAATGAAAAGAATGCCATAATTAATTAAGCGGAACGTTTCGATTTATTACATTAAACCATCATCAGCCAATACTACAGTAAGATACATAAAGTTTAAATTACATTCTAAATTATTAATATTACTGCAAAATATGTGAAAACATTACAATACGAGAAGATATAGGAGCCTAACTACTTGCATACGTAATACTGAATTAAGTAAAATAGTGCACGGTAAAATCATGAAATCAGACAACTAAATTGATAATGAGTACATTAATACATACTGTATAGTACTGTAGATACGGTCTATGTAGTGTGTGTAGTTTTTAGAACAATAGTAAAGGGAATGAGGTTCCCTGAATATTTAGAGTAGGTCTGTGGCGGGAGATAACTAGGCTTTCTTTAATTAATAGGTCGTAATTAGTATCAGCTCTACCTATTATTGAGAAGTCATTGTAATTGAAGGTGTGATCCTCGTCTAGGGCGTGTTCTCGTACAGTGGAGTGTTTGGGAGAGGCTGAAGTTTTTCCTGTTCGAGGGGAAACTCCCAAGTGTTCGCTGATCCTTGCTTTGTAGTGACGCTCGGTTTTACCGATGTATGTAGCATTGCAGCTACTGCACGTAAATTTATATAAAGCAAGAGGTCTGAGACACAGGGGAAGTCTATCCTTAAATGGAAAGTGAACTCCTAACCTACGTGTAGGGCGAAAAATAATCTTAAAATTACATTGGGGAAACGCTTTGCAAAGTAACTGTAGTCGTTTTTTAAGCAGGATTGAGTATGAACCAATGAACGGTAGTACAAGATAGACCGGACGTTTAGGAACAGTGGGGAAAGTCGGTTTAGAACCTGTCATACATTTAACTGTTATCCTATCAGTAGCCATGGACAGTAAGTGCTTAGGGTAACCATTGAGGGACAATAGACCATGGAGGATATTAATTTCCTTATGAAATTGGCACCAAGTAGAACAAATCATAAGGATTCGATAAACAAGTGTTGAAATTAGAGCAATTTTGAATTGATCTGGAATAAAGCTATCAAATGGTGTATACAGGCCTGTAAAAGTTGGTTTACGGTAAACAGATGTAATATATTTATTATCTGTGTTTTTTGTAATGAGAACATCTAAGAATTGTAGGGAGCCATTAGATTCGAATTCAGCTGTAAACTCTATATTTCTGTGCTGTTTATTTAGGTATTTCATAAAGTCATAAGCGTGTTGCCGATCACGGAATAAAATAAAAGAGTCATCTACGTAACGTCGGTAACGTAACTACAAGCAAGGATCAGCGAACACTTGGGAGTTTCCCCTCGAACAGGAAAAACTTCAGCCTCTCCCAAACACTCCTGTAAAAGCTTCTGTGGGATATAACTGGCCCCTTTTGCTTCGCAATCCAGTTTCCCCCCAGGCGCTGGAATACTCTAAAAAGGTTCTCTAACTGTATATATATTCCCCTCGCCCGCAAGGTACCGTTACAGGTGTTTTAACGGACATAAAAGTCATTCTGCTATATACGTGTTTTGGCGGACATGGTAAGGCAAAAAACCTGCAATGCACCAACTACCTTTCACAGCTTAGCCGTGATGATTCATATTACGACATCTAACAGCTGGTTGCTGACATGGAAACAGCCATTGGACGCATAGTTCTTTGTTTGGCTTGAGCCAATCAGAGCGATTTTTCCTGTCGACGTGTAGCTTTTCGGCCGATCATAAGGAGAGTGTTCAGTCTTACTGTTTTTACTTGATACTTTGTTGTTATTGCTGTCTAAGCCAGAAACACCGGCTTTTTGGGAAGAACTCTAGTAAAACTGCTTGAATTATCGAAAGTATAAACTGTTACCTTAACAAATCAATAACTCACTACTTAACATGCTCACTTAATTTAATTGCATTAATCATATTGTTTGTACTGTTATTTTACCGTCAGTTATTAATTGTACCTATTTGTTGATGGAAATATTGCTCTTTGGATAATACGGATAAATCACCCAAATTCCCAATTTTCTTGATACACTACAGGTTAGAGAGACCGGCTATACATAACAATTGCGATTTATATTAATGTGGTGTGTATTGAATTCAATGTTATTTAGCAGACCCTACGTGAGTCAATTGCTGCTCTCTTTATGTGTGATCAAATATACTGACGGTCGGCAGAATAGTGTGTATGATTGTGATTGGTAACAAAGTATTTCCTAAAGAATACGCTTTATACTTCAATCATAAGCAGTATCGTTGCGTTTTAGTATAAGTCTTAGTTCTGTTTAAATAGATAAAGCGCCACGTCCTAAAGGAACTGTTAATACTTCCCGAAAGCCAATAATACCTGTCAGAGATTAATTATTAACGATCTATCGAATAATACAGTAGGTATACACTGCAACCTTACACTGCAATAATAAAATTTAAGCATCCGAATTCAGTCTCCCGGGTGTAGATCCATCGGGTGAATGATCGCGCATGGGCTGACTTCGGCTAGTGTTTTGCGTATTAGCATAAAATATTGTCGTATGCTAAAGTGGTTTTAATTAACTAAAAGACATATAAATTTTGGCAGGTTAAACTGCTAAAGGTCTTCAAAAGCGCGAACAGTAACAGTTTATAATCTTATTGCAGTAGGCAATAAGGTTGCAAAATACCGTAGTGACTGGTAAAACTGAACCGGTGCTTCTGTAGGTCAGTAGGCCTAACTGTCATCACCGGTACCGGTACTGCTGTACAAGTACATTTAGTATTATTCGATTTTGATTAATGTATACTGGTAGGCTGTTTAAGAGATTAGGGACTGTACACCCCTTGTTTCTTTTGGAGCTTACTTATTTCTGTCGGTTTTATTTCCTAGTAAGTTAATATTGAGCTGCTCAGATTGTTCAGATAATTGTAGGCTGAGCTGCTGTCTGACTGTTGTTGAGTTTGGAGAGATTACGGCGTGTGTAGAGTTTGTCTGATAAAGTGCCGTTAGTAAGTTGGGGCAGCCATATGCGGTAAGGTCAATCCCCTCTTAAAGAATAAGTCGTACTACCGTGTTAGAACGCATACTAACTAACAGTTTCAGAGTCTGCATATACTGTAGTTTATCTAGGCTTGATCGTAGTCTGCCAGTGTTTTAGCCTGAGTTTGTTTGTGTGGTCTGTTCAGGTACCGTAATAGTTATTACTCAAATATTTGTAGGCTGGATTGTTGTCTAGCTATTTTTGGGTCTGAAGGGATTGCTGCGTGTGTAGAGTTGGTCTGATCAAGTGCCGTTAGTAAGTTGGGGCAGCCATAAGCGGTAAGGTCAATCCCCTCTTAAAGAGTAAGTCGTACTACCGTGTTAGAACGCATACTAACTAACAGTTTCAGAATCTGCACATACTGTAGTTTGTTTAGGCTTAATAGTAGTCTGCCAGCGTTTGGTTTGTATTTGTTTGAGTATTCTGTACGGGTAGCGTAATATTTATTATTCAGAGTTTATGCGATTATTCGCAACATTCATGTCCCCAAGTTTATTCCTACAGTAATTGTGCTTGTTATACATACCGTTATAGTTAAATTAACTCCGGTACTACATCAGGGCTGCTCGGCGTAGGTAAAGACTGGAGATTTTGTGCTTCGGTCACTCCAGCAGATGCCGTGGTTCTTTTAACTGTTCAAGTATATTTAACTACTGATTATTTGTTATACCGGTACTTGTACCTAATTTAGGGTTTAGTGTACAGTGCTTTCCGAAGTAATTAGTGTAGGCAGTATATTTGTGTTGTAAAGTGGTTGATAGGCACATTCGTTAGCTCTATTAGCTTCTGGGTAGGAACAATCCGTGATACATAACGTAGTACCTATAGCGATACGGTTATAGGTCGTCAGGCGGTGGTATTTTCCTATCTGGACAGTACAGTATATTTACTACTACTTATTATTTCAAATACCGTAGTACCCTGTCCGTTGTAATAACCAGAACTCTAACCCTTTGTTAGGCTGGTTAGTAGACTTCCTGTAAAATTACCCTAAAAATTTCGTACGTAATATTTTGTTGTGTTTAATTAGAGAATTAATCTCCTCAGTATCGTAAGTAATTTGTAGTATTAAGTAACTTAGGTAAATTAGAATTATCAGTTTTAGTGTCAAATAAATAGCACTTCACTGAGAGGCGTTCAGCTTCTGTGTAGTGACTCCCCCAGAAATAATAACATTTATTTCAAATATTGACAAAAACCCATATAAACGGGTATATAAATATTATAAATCAAATCAAACGATTTATAAATAGTAGGCCTGTCATACCACAACTAGGTCTCAATATCAGTTGGACTACTGCTTAAATAACGGTAATAAAGTAAGTTAAAGTAACCAAGTAACGTTAAAAATATTCAGAAATTCAATTATTCTAAAATAATTGACATACCGGTATTTACCATAGGCTTATTATATTTATTTCTATAAATTTGAGCTGAAATCATACCGGTATTCTGTAATTAATTCTAGTAATAATTATACTTATATATACTATAAGTGTCAGCTGTATACCGGTATTCACGATAGGCCTATTATATATTTATATATATTTGTGCTAAAATTATATACCGGTACTCTGTGACAAATCTAGTCTGTAATAATACTTATATATATATTATAAGCATACCGGTATTCTAATATATTATATATATATCACGCTACACTGAGTAGCAGTATCGGTAATTAATTATTAGGCTAACAGTGATACTGAATTACTAGACTTGCTTTAACTGTAATATAGCAGTAGACATTCAACTGTACAATCAAACATGGCTGACACAAGGCAAACTCTGTCGGATAGTCTCCTAGAAACAACAGCCTGTTTCTCAGATCAAAGTGTAGAGAATCCCAGACCGAGGTCTGAAACCCCTCATACTGTAAGAAGGGCAACCCCTGCAGTGGTTGTGACAGAACCTAGGTTGGTAGAAAAGATTTCGCAATTTGCGAAGTTAG
The DNA here is from genome assembly GCA_032718475.1 of Nemertoderma westbladi. Classification (NCBI taxonomy): domain Eukaryota; kingdom Metazoa; phylum Xenacoelomorpha; order Nemertodermatida; family Nemertodermatidae; genus Nemertoderma; species Nemertoderma westbladi. Next base: position 33,048 of record JAUCBJ010002331.1, read on the forward strand.
TGAAGCGCCGTTGGTCTGCCATAGGCACTCGGGCCCAAGTCAAGCGGGATCAAGAAGAAGCTATAAAACAGCAGCAACCTCCTAGCCAAGAACCTAGTTCTCAGCGGCCCGATAGCTCCAGTTGTTCGGATACTGTTGAGCGGACGCCCGAACGCGGAGCGAAGATGGCGGATACGGTTTATGATGGGCGGCCAGCCTGTGGGGAATCAACCGACGCCACTTCTTCTCAAGTGGAAAGTGAGGTGGAAGGCGAAGTGGAAAGTGAGGTGGAAAGCGAAGTGGAAAGCGAGGTGGAAAGCGAAGTGGAAAGCGAATTAACATCAGCAGAGAAGCCGCAAACTAGAGACGCTATCGACATTTATTTGTCCGACTATCAGCGATTCCTAGGAGACGAAGAGTTGAGGAGACGGCTGTCTGGACTTTCCCCTAATAGTGAAGGAACCAAGCTTGTGTTGGACTCAATCGATGCCGAAATGTTAGCTGCAAACCAAGCTGAATGTGATGAAAAACTCCGCCTCACTAGAGTCCGAGAAGAGCAAGTAAAGAAAGAACTGATAGAGAGAAGAAGGGTAGCAGCAGCAAAAGCGGCAGAAGCAGAAGCAGAAAGAAAAACGGCGGAAGCCGAAAGAAAGGCAACAGTGGCAGAAGCAGAACGGAGAGCGTCTGAGGAGACTATCCAACTGGAGTTGGAAAATCTGCAAGAGACACAAGACAGTATAAATAAACAGTTTACTGCTAATCAAATGCAGATGATGAGAAAATCTACTCCCAAGCGCCAGGGGTACACATCCTCGGAGGAAGGCGATACTACCGATCCTGAAGGAGGAGGAAATAGATCTCATCTAAGTAGGCGTAGAAAAACATCTTACCGTCGCAAATTGCCTGATTTGCCCCCAGCTGTTAAAAGACAGCTAACTAGCACAGACTTAGGTAGTGCAGAACCCATAGAACAATTTATCCAGGTCAAAAGACTCCCTACTATAGTCGATGAACCTGAAATAATTAGGCCTGTTGTTCCCAAAGTCACTTCTGTGCTAGAGACCCCTACACTTCCAGAGCTTAACTCTAAATTCCCTTTACATAGTACTACACTGCCTGTACCCGGTGGAACAGTCCATGCAAATACCCCTGTCCAGATAGCAGAGAGAGAAATCAATAATTTGTCTCCCGTCGTCCCGCGTCAGCCCGCTACTATGTTGGCGACTCCCGCTTCGGCGGTTGAGTGGGTGGAAGAGGGACGGCGGGGGATGAATCTCCTGCTAGGACAGATGCAGGAGACTGTCCACCAACTTAAGGGAACAGTGAGGGAAGGTAGAGCAGAGTTGCAAGAAGTGCAGCAAAGTATCGCGCTAGAACGCGACAAATTAGTCAATATACAAAAAGGCATACCAATGCCCCCTGTAACATTGTGTCAACCCGTTAGGTCTGAAGTATTACATGCGCAAGGTGTGGAGCCTACACGCATCTATACTGCTAGTGAAGTTGAAACTCCTATAGCAAACCCTATTAAGGGTGATTATAGACCTGTTATTAATGATATTCCCTATAGACCTGATAATGATCCGAGAAATTTATATACCGATAATTCGATATTAAATAACACGATGGCCCAAGAAAGCTTTACGCGTCAGATGGCTAGAACAGAAGCCCGCCAAGCGGTCAAAGTGGGAGAGATCGTCAAATTCAATGGAGATGAGATGAAATGGTTATCTTTCAACGAATATTACAAAGATAGCATACAGAACTCTGTACTATCTAACGGAGAGAAACTTAGATTCCTCATCAAGTGCTTGGAAGGACCTCCCAAGTTAATGGCGTTAAAATTTATTGGACATCCAGATGGATTAAGACAAGTTTGGGATACATTAAACATCAGGTATGGTAACAAGGATAACATAGCTAAGTATTTGTATGCAAAATTAGTAGCCCCCCGACACTTCCTTAGTAGCGGGATTATAGAGTTTTCCGATGAAATTCAAGAGATCTGTAGACAACTGGACTGGTTAGGTAAGTCGCATGAATATCAGAGTTCCATGGTTATTGGAGCCGTAGTCTCTACTTTACCAAAGGGTGGAGTATGTACACGCTGGGACAAGAAAGTGTTGTACATGAATGAACAACAACGACGAAGTCCTACCATGGCTGATCTCATGTCCTTCTTAGATAGTGAAGTGAAATTACAACTCATAAGGCAGTCCAGAGAGAAAACATCGGAAAATAAGGTAAGTGAGAAACCCGTTTCTAGGAGAAGGATAATACCAGTGTGTTATACTGACGACGGCGAAAGCCAAGCTTCTCAAGAAGAGGACAGCGGGAAAGACACAGCAAAATCTTACTATGACAACAAGACCTATAAAGACGTAAGTAAATACAAGTCTCGAACCAGTGACAGGAGAGAACAGGTAACAACAACTCCTCCTACGTCTCCTAAGAGAATTCACGGAAGAAAGCCCGAAGAAAGAACGAGAGTGCAGAACGTTAACCAAGTTAAGGTGAGTAACATCAAACCAAAATGTGCGCTGTGCGACGGGCCTCACCGTTTGAGTGCGTGTGCTGAATTTCTAAAGAAATTACAGAAAAGACTGTACGTCTGTAGACAGACGTACAGTCCTGTGGAATAAGCGGTTATGCTATAATTGCCTCAGATCAGGACACCAACGGCGAACCTGTTACTCCGACGTAAAGTGTGCAAAGTGTGGCGCGAAACATCACATCTTGTTACACAGTGAGTTCGAACGAGACAACCAGAGTCAGGTAAGTGAGCCCAAATCACATGTCCAATTCAGTGATGTGAACGACACTGACCAAGGTTCTGAGTGGGAAGGATTCTATACAGACGAATTCTCCGATGCCAACGAATCCTGTTATCTAATAAATACCACAGTGTATCGAGCACTTACGGATGAAAAGGACACTGACGAGTTTACTCCAACTCCTTTTGACAAACAACCATCTTGGAAAGTTCCAACTTCCAACATAGGAATAAGAGAATTTCCTGTAGTGCAAGTTCGAGTTCATGGTCCCAACAAGAGTTACATAGTGAACGCCCTACTTGACTCCGGCAGCACAGGAACATTCATCGATCAAGAACTAGCCGAAGATATCTTTGCTGGACAACCCAAGTTCCGGACTAAATTGAATATGTCAGGAATTATACAGGTTTGGAAATCTACCCTAACGGCAGATTACTATGTAGGTGAGTTGTCCACCCCCCAGGATAAATTAGGAGCACAAAGTATAAGGTCAGTAAAAATGGTGGCTATAAAGAACTTCGCTACTACCCAAGCAGACCTTTATAACTGGGACGAGGACGAGTGCATCCAACATCTTGAGATACCTCGATTCCAAACCGATTATCCTGGAGTGCAAATACTCATCGGCCAAAACGCGCATGAGGCGCTCGAGCCATTAGAGAAACGGCCTGCTCAACCACAGCCACTACAAACTTATGCGGTAAGAACTAGAGTAGGTTGGTACTTCACTGGCCCTTCCCGTAGAACTCTCAAAGAGAGATTACCTCAACAACAGGTATACCAAGTAAAGGGGGAAGTGGAGAGCAGTGATGTGGACGATCCAACTGAGGGAACACCATACTCCTCAGATAATGACGATATTAACTCCAATGTAGATCAATGGAGACATTGCCTTGGGACGATTAATCCAGCCGACATCGCTTCCAGAGGAGCAACTCCTCAAGAACTGATAGATATTCCAGGCTGGTTAGGTGGATCCGACTCCTTAAGTAAAGAAGAAGAAGAATGGCCTCCTCATCTTACCACGGCAGAAATTAGACAGGCCAAGGGAGCGGAGAAAGTAACACAACAACTCAATCGCCCAGCTAGTCGTTTATGTTTACTGGAAAGAGACCGAAAACTGTCCGAAAACTACGGAAGGCAAGATACTCTTCCTACGACTACTTCCTTAATCCGACAAATATCTAGGGACTCCATAACGTGATAGCATGTGGAGTGGGCGTGTGACTATATCATTTTATATTTGTTTTTATTTTATATTTATGTATGTATTATTATGTAATTTTATTATAATCGTTTTCTTTAATTTTATTTAGTAGAATGTTATTTTAGAATATTTAGTAAATTAGTGCAATATATTAGTGTTTATTACGTATTTAATTACTTACAATATATTTAGTGCGACGGCAAGAAGTAATTATTTTCTCTTTCCTTACTGTCCGTATTATATTATAAATGCGAGACTATAGTAAGATGACATGTCCGTACTTATTAAAGTACAATAAAGCCACTACTATATTTAAGTATTATTGGTAGGCAGAGTATTAGGAATGCAAAGTTCAGATCCTCGTGTCTCGGCTAAACCAAGCTCTGGGTAGACCTTGGAAACGACTTGCCTCTTCACACTGACATTGCTTCGTGCGATATTGCTCTTCTACCTTATAACAAATAATACATATAGTAGCGTGATGTCCCTCTAACAGTAGCGTAAATCGCAAATAAATCTGTTAAACTTTTGACCATCTGTAATTCTAGTCGATTAAGATATCGTGGCACCCACCGATATACTTGAAAGACAAATTCTAGAATCAGTGGTTAACGTCCCCAGACAAGTTCTGGAATAAATCGGTGCCCATCCTAAATATTAATTTAATATTTATTAAAATCTGTAAAATCTCGATCCTTTAAAATTTCTAGTCAATTAAGATATCGCAGTATTTACCGATATTCTTAGAAGGACTATTTTATAGAATTAAGGATCCTAAGTCCCCAGATATGCTCTGGAATAAAATTTATGTCAATTTAACATCAAATAATAAAATTCACGGGAATAAATTTAAATTCATATTCAAATGAATTTCATAAATTGTCATTTTGTACAATTTATAACATTCCCAAAATTCCAGTAATTAATAGATCATGGGAGCGGAGATTCATATTGAGTGTACTAGAGTGTGAGAATCTCCAACATATAGTCAATAGCCGATAAAATTTATAAAATCATGCATAAAGAGGATATTGACAATTAAAGAATTACTATTAAATAACATCCCAGATCTGTATGCATGAGAATTACCCTAATTCTACCGCTAGTTTTCCATAATGTCACCATGGCAACACCCACGCTAGAATTAGAAGCAAATTAAAGGAACAATAAAAAGCTTGCCCCATTGCGTAGCATAAGAGTATACATAGCGCACTATTAGTATCCAAGGATACATAGTAATAACGTGACATTCTGGAAGACACTGACTAACGGACAAATGGCATGCATGTGTGCAGTAAGTAATGATTGTATGGAATTTGTGCGTTTATAGGTGAATGTTACTACTAAAGTGTGTTTACAGTAGCTAATCGCAATTGTAAAGTAGCCCTAACTCTACCGAGATAACCTCAAGTGGATTCAAGCTTTTGGGACGGACAGTGGTGGGACTTGTGCCGGTTATCGTTGTCGTGCTGTTGCTACATGTTGGCGTAAACACCGCGACAACGGTACATCGGCGCTGAGAAACCCACTGTCCGGGGTCAAAGACTAGTAGGCAGCGACGCTCGCTTGCCTAAATATTGACTCATACTAATATTAATAAACTCAGATAGAAGATATGACGGAATTGATAGAAGATGACCTTGGTATTAGAGAGCGATATACTCTACCTTTACAAGCGTTTGTGGATAGCTTGATACGCGGTGAAGCCGATCCGACTATTACGGAGGACGATGGTCGTTATATTGAACCGCCGATGTCCCAAGAGCAACTTACGCGTGAATTGGACTATCGAAAATTAACCGCTCGCTATACGCATCGTAATAATACGTATATGGACCTCCTAACTACCGGCCATCCTATCGATTTACATGATACGGACGATGTAGACACCGAAAGGGAAATGGTTCTATTTAAATATCATACCCAGCGGCGTCGTAACGATAAATCGAGAATAGATCACGAAAATTCTATTCGTAACAGACTGGGAAGACGAACCAATATGTCTAGAATCTGAGGAGATTCAGCCTATCGCGCTCGGAACAGCGACAACGATTACATCCTAGAATGGTATCAAGGTCCACAGTGTCTCACTGCGTACGATTATCGCCATGCCAACTATGTTTCTCGACAACGTTATCGGTTATGCGCATCGAGAGACCATGTTACGCCCAGGGACACAAACGTCCGCTGTTCCTATTTCCACGAACAACCGGCGATGGAAATTTATTGCGCGTATTGCAGATTTAATAATTTGCACATTTTTGCGGTTTGCCCTCAATTTATGACTCAATGTCACCATTGTCAACTAAAGGGACATGCCAGTTTCGATTGCCCTTTTAATCACGATTTGGAAAGCGTAGATGAAATGATCACACTACGTTACATCAGAGCTTGGGAAGCGAACACTGATTTATATTGTGATTCACGCCATCGCTATTATCCTGGACGCGCCTACGAAGGAGTTTATGCGTTCCATCCATATTTGTTTGCCTCCGTCGAGCAGAAATCGCGCCTATCAAGTTATGAACTATTGAAGCGCGTTGGAGAATGTATTTCAACCAAATATGTACGCAAATTCCTCAGGAGCATTAATCCGAGTGACATCAATTCGTATAACTTAATAAACTTTATCCGTCAAGATCCGGCCTATGGAGACTTATTTGTCAACTCATACCCTGAGTTACAGGAAGTATATCGACGGCCTTACGAGTACAGAGCCCGCGAACGCGAGTTGGAAAGAACCATTAAACCAAGGAAGTTTCTAACTGCCTATGGTCCACCCACGGCCCTCGTTCAGACCACTCGTAAAGGACCCGTAAGAGCGGCTGTCTTGAAACGAGCTCTCAAAGCCGTTAGACCCCTCTCCCCGGACGTTGATGTCAATCAACCCGGTACTTCGACCGGCGGATATACCGATCGCAATCCCATACCTTCTGATGCAATCATATTGCACCCTTCACCCAGGAGTTATAGCCCTCCTCGTAAAGTGGCTCGCCCCAAAGAGAAAAGGACTCTTGCTAGCTTTAAAAAACTGCGTAAACGCCGTCCGCGCAAGAAAGACTAACTGTTTAGAGTATTTACGTATATTAGAAACTGTGATTTTTGTATATTTATAGACTCAAATCCCATTTTCTGGGAGCGGTGTAAAAGCTTCTGTGGGATATAACTGGCCCCTTTTGCTTCGCAATCCAGTTTCCCCTCAGGCGCTGGAATACTCTAAAAAGGTTCTCTAACTGTATATATATTCCCCTCGCCCGCAAGGTACCGTTACAGGTGTTTTAACGGACATAAAAGTCATTCTGCTATATACGTGTTTTGGCGGACATGGTAAGGCAAAAAACCTGCAATGCACCAACTACCTTTCACAGCTTAGCCGTGATGATTCATATTACGACATCTAACAGCTGGTTGCTGACATGGAAACAGCCATTGGACGCATAGTTCTTTGTTTGGCTTGAGCCAATCAGAGCGATTTTTCCTGTCGACGTGTAGCTTTTCGGCCGATCATAAGGAGAGTGTTCAGTCTTACTGTTTTTACTTGATACTTTGTTGTTATTGCTGTCTAAGCCAGAAACACCGGCTTTTTGGGAAGAACTCTAGTAAAACTGCTTGAATTATCGAAAGTATAAACTGTTACCTTAACAAATCAATAACTCACTACTTAACATGCTCACTTAATTTAATTGCATTAATCATATTGTTTGTACTGTTATTTTACCGTCAGTTATTAATTGTACCTATTTGTTGATGGAAATATTGCTCTTTGGATAATACGGATAAATCACCCAAATTCCCAATTTTCTTGATACACTACAGGTTAGAGAGACCGGCTATACATAACAATTGCGATTTATATTAATGTGGTGTGTATTGAATTCAATGTTATTTAGCAGACCCTACGTGAGTCAATTGCTGCTCTCTTTATGTGTGATCAAATATACTGACGGTCGGCAGAATAGTGTGTATGATTGTGATTGGTAACAAAGTATTTCCTAAAGAATACGCTTTATACTTCAATCATAAGCAGTATCGTTGCGTTTTAGTATAAGTCTTAGTTCTGTTTAAATAGATAAAGCGCCACGTCCTAAAGGAACTGTTAATACTTCCCGAAAGCCAATAATACCTGTCAGAGATTAATTATTAACGATCTATCGAATAATACAGTAGGTATACACTGCAACCTTACACTGCAATAATAAAATTTAAGCATCCGAATTCAGTCTCCAGGGTGTAGATCCATCGGGTGAATGATCGCGCATGGGCTGACTTCGGCTAGTGTTTTGCGTATTAGCATAAAATATTGTCATATGCTAAAGTGGTTTTAATTAACTAAAAGACATATAAATTTTGGCAGGTTAAACTGCTAAAGGTCTTCAAAAGCGCGAACAACTCCACTGTACGAGAACACGCCCTAGACGAGGATCACACCTTCAATTACAATGACTTCTCAATAATAGGTAGAGCTGATACTAATTACGACCTATTAATTAAAGAAAGCCTAGTTATCTCCCGCCACAGACCTACTCTAAATATTCAGGGAACCTCATTCCCTTTACTATTGTTCTAAAAACTACACACACTACATAGACCGTATCTACAGTACTATACAGTATGTATTAATGTACTCATTATCAATTTAGTTGTCTGATTTCATGATTTTACCGTGCACTATTTTACTTAATTCAGTATTACGTATGCAAGTAGTTAGGCTCCTATATCTTCTCGTATTGTAATGTTTTCACATATTTTGCAGTAATATTAATAATTTAGAATGTAATTTAAACTTTATGTATCTTACTGTAGTATTGGCTGATGATGGTTTAATGTAATAAATCGAAACGTTCCGCTTAATTAATTATGGCATTCTTTTCATTCGCGCTAATTATTATAATTTTACTACGATTACGTTACCCCACTGGGACTTCAATAACCTCTGATTTCCTATTGTATTTAGCATTATTCTGAAATCATTTAGTAAAAGGGATTCCAGCTTAACCCTATTAGTACCGGGCTATAAAATGTTGTACAAATAAAATCTTTCCCTCTAAAATCTACAAATATTTACGAAAACGTCTGATTTTTTGTTTGTACGTAGGTATCACTTGTCTGGATCCGACCGAAAAAAAAAATTTCGAAAAAATGTACTGGGGTGGTTATATTGCAGCACCAAAATTACAAGTAGTGCACAATTTGCACAAAATTTGAAAGTTACATTTTCGGCTAATTATTTTTCAATACAGGTTTTCTGGGGTGCAAAATACATTGGAAAATATTTAAAAATGATATGATTACTATAAATGGCTGTTTAGTCCTCTCTGTGTAGGAAAAAAATGAAAAAAACAAGTAACCAGCACTTTTCAGTTAGAACACAAAATTTTTAATTCACTTATACCATGCTATAAATTCACATTTTCAGGTTTTCGAGGGCGCTGATTCTAATGGAATACATTTCTAATATGCCAGATCATTGCTACTTGTATTTTTCGGCGTAATTTGGCAAATTTTGGTGCTAGCACCAAATTTCGTACCCATCACCAAAAAGTACAAGTTCGCGATGTCCAGTGCTGTTTTTATTGATTCCATCGGATTCAGGACCCTCATAAACCCGTATAACGCAAGAAACAAGGTGATACCTACTTATCAATTTACATATTTTCCAAAATTTGGTGCTGGCACAACAATTTTCACCCACCGGCGGAAAATACAAGTTTGAGAACTCTTATGGAATTTTTACTGATTCCATTTAATTCAGAACCATCACAAACCCGTATAACGCAAGAAACAAGGTGACACAATCAATTGATATATTTGATGGTTTTCAAAATTTGGTGCTAGCACCACATTTTGCACCCACATCCGAAAAATACAAGATTGAGATGTCTAGTTCGATAATTATATTTTCCATTGAATTCAGAACAGCCATAAACCTCTAAAACGCAAGAAATAAATTGTCACAAGCAATTTTAGCTATTGAATGGATTTTTAAAATTTCGCAAAATTTGCACACAACGCCGAAAAATACAAGTTTGATACGCTTGGTACAACTCGTATATATTTCATCGAATCCAGAACCCCAAAAAACCTCAATTACGTAAAAAACAAGTTTCAAACATTCAATTTACAAAATTGACTTATTTCAAAATTTGGTGCTGGCACCAAAATTTGGCACCCACCGAAAAAAACAAGTTTGAAATCTCTAAATCAATTTATATGAATTCCGTCCAATTTCTAACACCAAAAACCGGTGTAAATCAAAAATAGAGATGTTACAATTCATATTTAATGAAATGTAATTTTCAAAAAACGTCTCAAAAAAAGTGCCAAAAGTAGGGTTAAAAAATGGTGCTATAACTCGAAAAGTACCCAATATTTTTGAAAACGGTTTTCACTACTAGGAAGACAATAGATTTTTAGGAAAAGTCATAAATTTCAGATTCCCAACTGCGTTTGTTTCAGAATTATAATAAAAAACCACGGGGGGGTCATATTGACCCCCCCCCCCCCGGGTTTAATAGGGTTAAATGTGTTTAGGTGGTTCGTTGTCTTGTCTCTTGAGGTCGTAACTACGGATGAAATATACTTTTCCGAAAATTTTCGGAAAATTCCATGAAAAACATACTTCAAGAAAACTCACATCCCTATATATTAGACGGGTAATTAGAAATTTGAAGCATGTTCCTGTTTATATCAGTATAAAATTAGTGATAAATAAAATGCAAAAATCGAAAGTGAAAGAAATATAATTTCATAGGCTTCAAAAATATAAACTATTTTTCACACTAACTTTTTGTTTATGTTTTTCATATATTTTGGGAAAAATAAATGACAAAATTCAAAATTCCCATGTTCTAGTTCAGTTCGGTTACGGTTCGGCTCCTCTATAGTTCGGTCAATCCCTATAGTTGTGGGATCGCGGAGGGGGGCCACCTGTTGTGGGGGGCCTGCCCCCACTACCCCCCCCCCCCCCCCCCTAAATACGGCCCTGCAAGAACGTCCAATTACTCTATAAAAAGGACAGTAACGGGTTCAAAATCTAGATCCAGTTTAACTCTCAGCTTTAAATAAGTTTTACATACAATATATATATCATTAATCCTGAGTAGTACTTTGGATGGTTCCACCTTGGTGTTATGGATGCATTGCACTGTGTCATGTGTGTTGTATAGCTCTATTGTTAATTCATCCAATCCTCGTAAGATTCGATCATCAAAAAAGCACCCGAATTTGTTAGTGAAATTTGATGTCAAACTTATTTAAATGGTTTACTTTCTAAAATTCCTATATTTTCATATCTGAACGAATTCATACATGAGCGAAATAATTCGGCAAAACGAAGTCGTGTTTGTATATGGCGCTAGTTTGCAGGAGATGTTTGAAGACATCAATCAAACAATGATGAATTGACCAATAGAGAGCAGTGCTTGTGTCATATGTCAACTGCCGGACTCTGGCTCCTCTGCGAAATTCATATTCCATCCACAGAACCAAATTTGCAAAGTTCTGCAGATACTTAAACCTGGTATCATCAACAGATCGGAAGGGGGCCCGGTCGGAATCACGAGATCGAATATCTCCAAAGGTAGTCTGGACGTTGATTATTTTCCAGAACTTTATGACTATGCACAAAAATAAAGCTGTTTTCTGCTTACTCGCTGATGTTATCTGTGAGGTTTCTAGAGCCGCTATAGTTTCGTCACAAAATACTTGTATAGCAAGCTTTACATTTTGCTTCTCAATACTTGATGGATGTACTAATTTCTCAGTCAGCTTGGAGAGTTTGACAACCAATGACTTCTCGTGGTTAAAAAGATTATGTAAATCGGCACATTTGGCAATAAGTATCACTCTGTACCCAGTTTCAGTGCAATTTATAATATTGTAAAACTGAAGTTGTTGAGTCGATTCCGTTTCAAAATTATTGCATATACACAATAGCGTATTTACTCTGGCCAGGCAAAGGCACACAACCTCTGATATCGTGGGAGGGTCACTCATATGTTAGTTAGTTTAGAGTTTTTTTTACAATTTACTCAAATTTTAAGACATACAATGCATTGTGTCTAACAGTGTGGGACTGTGGGGCGAGCCACGAAGTAAGTCATCGAGTTGTCTGTCGTCGTTGTTGTCCGTAACAATTTTGATCGCTAATTTCTCAGCCACTTTCAATACAAATGAAACAAATCAAACTAGAGAAAATGTTAGGATCGAATATGAATTATGGTGAATAATGAAATGAAAATGAATAATGAAAATTATTATTATTATATTATTATTATTATTAGCACAATTATTATGTGGTATTATCTAATAGACTATAATACTTATTTGTGATATTTGGCAGCATATTTCTTCTTTGATGCAGTAGAGCCTACAATTTCAGTTTTCCGTTTGGCAAAATTGTTCATAAGAATGTTGGACACACGTCGGAAGTCTTTATCCTCGAGACGAATATAAGAAAAACCGTGACTAAGTAGCTTAAAGGCTTTACCCAGCTGTGCAAGACAATACAGAGATGGGTCGGTTACAGTAAAAAATACTACGCAACAAGATATAAACTGCACTAAACTTTCTGCCGGAATACAGAGGCTTCCTCGGGAAACTAACTTTGTATAAGCTACCCACTCGAGAGGACATTCGGGGCTATCGGGCATCTCTATAGAACGACCATCTTTAAGGGCTTTATGGAGCAGGTAACCTCCAATATAAACTACGACACTTCGAGTTGTTGGGGGAACATCTCCAGTAGTAACTGAGTCATACGCAAAGTCTATTTCAGATAAAGCTTCTTCAGTTAGTTCACAATCGCATTTCGAACAGGAATGGCATATAGGGATGTCGCATAAGGAAGAAATAGACACTCCGGCATGGAAAGCATGTTTCGCTAACATTAGCCTCATAGTATTATAAAGCATCTCGTGGGTAACGTAATAAGAAGCTGCATTTCTTTGACGGACTTCACTGAACAATTTTTCAATATCATTGGAGGAATAGCGGCTTGGCAGAAAATATGAATACTCAGGAGAGAGGAGGAGTCGAGTTGACAAAGTTTTCAGGCCACGTGTTAATCGAAGCAATCCTTTCTTTGTATCGGAAGAAAGGCTCGATGTTTGCATGGCTGATGCAAAATCAATTACCCAGTTAAGTTCCTCTGGGTCAGTTATCCGCTCATCAGAGAGAGTTCGCCAGAAACGGATAACAAGTCGAATCAGAGTGGCCGTGGGAGGATGTCGGGTTTCAACAGCTGCGGCTGTTTTATCATTCCACAATTGGAGAGCCAGTGGAACACTTTGTTTTCCATAATTATCCAATTCAACGGAATTTTTTGTAAGAGCCGATTGACGCAGAAGTTTGCTTTCCTCCTCGACCTGTAGATTGATAATAACATTCCAATCTGCTATAAGCACTTCGTTCGTATCTGGATTGGTGAATTCAAATTTACACTTCGAAAAGAAGTTATTTCGAATAGACTTAATTATATGCACGAAATCGCACAGTGCAATTCCTCCCCTGCCACTAATAATGTCCAAGAAAGACTGATTGACCTGGCAGTTGTCAGTTACAACAGCAATAACTTCACAACCAACATCAACGATAGCTGTAGTAATATCATCATGGAATGAAAGCAGTTCATCGGATGTAAGAGATGCGGCAGGGAGGAACTTAATAGGAATACGCGGGCCACCGAACTCGAACTTCAGCAGGGCACCCAATGCAGTCTTAGCCACCTTTCCATTATTTGTGAGGCCATAAAAGTTTCCACCGCGATACTGAATTCCAGGTTTTAAATATATTTCATCATACTGGATTACAAGTAGCCTTTGTCGTTGTTCTAATGATGAAACAATTGAACGTAGAAAATCTCTATCAGTCTGTGAAATAACAGCAGACATGATCGTACGCATTAGACGAGGCGAAGGCAAAGACATCTCAGATCGTAAAAATAAATAAGCTGAACGCGAACGGGAGAGAAGATCCAGGGCAAATACTATGTCGTGATCAGTATAACGCCGACCAACCTTCTTCTGGCGGAGTTTTCGTTCAATAATTTGCAGAGGCAGTTGGCTCTTGGAAAATTCTCCATGCATCATGTCGAGGAGGCCTGTTAATTCTGACCATTTTGTGAGGTTTCGCCCGCGACGAAATACAGTCTGATTAGTCATATAGAAGGGATCTCCTCCTATAAACGCATCCTTGACAAGAAGGGAATTATGGGATGTATCTTTCTCCACTACGAGTGTTACATTAGCAAGCGGGCCGGTAGTTTCTACAGACAATATTCTAGCTTGTGTTGGAGAAACTTCTACTACAACATTTTGTGGAGAAACTCTCTCTTTCAGCATTGCAGAAAAGGTGCCGGTAATAGGATCCAGGTTTATAGTATCCCTTTTTAGAAACTCTTCCATGGAATCTACTTCAACACGGCGGTTCTGTGCAGATATCTTACCTGCATGGACACGCTTTGGTGGTGCTGGTGATGGTGCAGATGAGTGCGGAATATTATGAAAAATGGATGGTGGACAAGTTGCTTGTTTGGATCCACGGGGCCCGATCTTAAAGGAATCCATGGGAAAATGTTTTTCACATATTGTATGGCAAGTTTTGGGCTGCCAGCCAATTGGAAGTTTTGTTGGGGAGGGACCGGATCCAAGCGTTTCTCTCCTCGGGATCGGAAGGAAATCGAAACCTGGCAAGGTGAGGATCTATAGTGCCAGTTGTTTTCCGGCATTTTCTAATAAGATAACCGGTGCGACAGCCATATACCATGCAAGTATTTACCATTGTTAAGTTTTTACATTTCCGAGATTAGTTCGTTATAATTGAATATGATTCGTTATAATCGTTATATGGATTAATCTACTGTACACAATATAGCCTACGTACTTTGTACCAGTAGGCTACTTTTGTATACAGGAAAACAATAACAAAATTAAAATGTGGGGAGGAAACTACCGAACTACAAAAGTGCCAAAATATAATTAGGCTTAGTTTAATTGAACACATAGCGCCGAATGCTGTACACAATATAGCCTATGTACATTGTACCAGTACTGCAGTAGGCTACTTTTGTATACAGGAAAACAATGACACAATTAAAATGTGGGGAGGAAACTACTGAACTACAAAAGTGCAAAAATATAATTAGGCTTAGTTTAATTGAATACATAGCGCGGAATGCCGTCCAAATGACCCGCAACTGATCGGCTATAGCCTACCAGTATACGCGGTGTCCCGACTGAGCTGTCCGCCGTGCCCTGGTTCGTCGGCCTCGTCGACGAGTGGCGTCGCCATAGGCTGGTGCG
>JAUCBJ010002332.1:0-10211 GCA_032718475.1 Nemertoderma westbladi
ATCCAACCGTATGGTCGTCCCCGTTTAACGCGATACAACCCTTCATCAAGGTGAAGGAGAGCGTTGTACGAAACGAGTTAAACGCTATTCTATAAAGATCAAAAAAGAAACCTGCGTTTGTTCAGATAAACGTAAGTTATAACAGTAAGTCCAATCGATAAACGAATTGGCCTTATCTCAGTTCGATTGGGAAATCTCGAATTGTTTAGAGCTAACTGTTTAGAGTATCTTTATGTTTTAGAAACTGTGATTTTATATTTTATAGACTGAAAATCCCATTTTCTGGGAGCGGTGTAAAAGCCTTTGCTGAATTGCCCCGTTATTTTTCTTATTTTTACATTAAAATACTCTGTAGTTGATTTAATAGGCGTAAGAGACCGTATTATTGCTGTATCGGTGTTTTTTAGAGGATCTAAGAGCTATTTCCTCCATATGTGTACTGTGGAAGGCATAGTTGATGATTCTATGGCAATTCCGTGACGCAAAAGGGGCTAGATACTCTTGAACAGTAGTTACTATGACGACGGTTAACAGCTGATATTCATACGTGTCGATTTTCTTTGTTCTACGGTGTCTCTTAGTTTAGTCAACCAATCAGAGCGTTTTTACGGCTCTTGTACAGAAATTTCCGAGAAATCACGCAATGCATTATGGGCAGTGTTATCATTCTGTCCTGAGCCAGGAAAGAACGGCTTTTAGAATATTTGTGTTTTTCTGCTTTTAGCCTAACACTAGTAGGCTTAATTATAAGGACATATATCCGTTATCTCACTTATTCTACACTATCCATAACTTAACATATCATACATATCTTACTTAACATTACTGCTTTTGCTGTCGGTTATTCATTATCTTTGTTGATGAAATATTATATTTGGAATAACGGGAAATAACCCCGAAAACCCAATATTCTTGATATACCGAAGGTAAGAGAGACAGGTTACATATAACGATTGTGACTTATGTTAAAGTGGTTTGAAGTGAATCTAATGTCATTTGATAGACCCTACATGATTCGGTCTGTGTTCCTTTTATATGTGACTAAAATCAGTGAAGATCGGCAGATCAGTGTGCAGTATTGTGCAGCATTGTGTATGAGTGAGACTGATAACGAAGCATTTCCTAAAGAATGCGCCATATATGTGAATTATAACTAGGCCATATCGTTGCATGTAGTTTAAGTCATAGCTCTGTTTATATAGATAAAGCGCCACGTCCAAAAGGAACTGTTAATATTCCCCGAAGGTGAATAATATTGTCAGAGATTATAATACTGTCAGTCGAATAATACATTAGGCTTACATAGCAATAAGATTAAGCCGTCGAAGTCAATCTCCCGGGTATATCCAGCGGGTGAATGATCGCGCACGGATTGGTTTCAACTAGTGTAGTGAATCAAATACTTGTCAGAGGCTAAAAGCGATTTATTATCTAGAAGACATCCTAATTTGGCGGGTTAAACTGCCAAAGGTCTGAAAGCGCGAACAGCATTTCCAAGCACTGACAGATAGTGTATAAGGTTTCTATGCCGTTTCCAGTCTCACAAAGGCCATAGACCATTCGGCTATTCAAATCAGCAGAGTGCTGTTTATTGTAAACAGTATCATCTGTTCCATACTTTCCTTCAGCACACTGCAAAATATCGCTAAACTCACAATGTGAACACTGAAAATAAGCAACAGAGTCAATCCCGAGTGTAAGATGGGCCAACTGTTCGACCTTCAACTCTCCGGGGCACCCGCCGCTATTATGAGCACGTCCTACTAGGTCTGTGATATTCCGCATACTCATTATAACGGTATCCAGTTGTACTGTTCGAGAATTCATTACAGTTGTTCGTATTATCTCCTAACTTGTCAGTACTCGCTGTTATTATCGTCTTGTTTACTTCTTCCACTAATTCGACATTTGCGGACTCCACGGGATGGCGTGACAGGTACTGCGCCTTCTGTAGTTCAACCTGTCGGCTCTTAGTAAGCCTTGATAAAGCTTTCAATCTCGGCATTGCAGCTCTCAAATGTGACAACACTAGGTACCGGTAGAACAACTGAATACAATTTGTATATAGCAAACCCCATGAATACTACAGTAGTTCAAATTTCCCGCCATGAAGAATAAGAGCTGGTACGGTAGTATGTAGCGTTAGGTCAAAGTCGAGTTAGGTCCATTTCTTTATTTGCTAACTTTGGATCTATATCTGAATCTTCGGGTCAAAATTTAGATCCAGTGGCATTAGTATTGTAATGCCAATGTCTATCGATCGGGCCAGGCGGTGAATCCGCCAATGACCCAAATTTAGCAAACAAAGATACGGAACCTACCAGTACTTGGACCTAACGGTGCACAACCCAGGAGCTCCATACTGTATGTTGAATTTTTGTAAAGTCGAAAATTGTTTAAAAAATGCGGATCTTCTTCCAAACTCCAGTAATATAAATAGTGCTATCTCAATAACTAAGCAAAATTTTGTAAAACGGATTGCAGATTCGGGTTCCCCATAAAATTTTGGACAATAATCAATAAAAAAAACGAAAATCATTTTTTTTTCAAAAACGATGCTACCCCCCCCCCCCCCCCCCCCCCCTTAACGGTGACACAGAACCATTTGAAGTGTTATGTGGCGTCCTCCAGGGAGACACACTTGCACCATTCTTGTTCATAATTGTGGTTGACTATGTTCTACGCATGTCCTTAGATCATCATAATGATGATGGGGTGATGATAACTCCACCTACTGGCTCCAGAAGTCGAGGAAATCCTGCCAAGTACCTAACTGATCTAGACTTTGCTGATGACTTAGGAGTACTCTCAGAATCATTAGAGAGAGCCCAACGGCTCATCAGCTCATTAGAACATGCTGCTTCTAGCGTTGGTCTTTTTATTAACTCCAGAAAGACCAAAATTTTGACAGTTAACTTTGAAAGTCCTCAGCAAGTCTCTAATCGGATGAGCATAAGCTCAAAGGATGGTATGCTAGAGCATGTGGACGACTTCTGTTACCTGGGATCATGGATCCGGAAGTCAGGTGAGGACCTTCAAATACGTAAGGGAAAGGCATGGGCAGCCTTGAATAGGCTTTCCAGGATTTGGAAGTCACCGAGAATTAATCGGAAACTTAAGGTCCGATTATTTAGAGCAGCAGTAGTTCCAGTACTCCTCTATGGGAGTCCATGCTGGGCTCTAACTGCTGAGGACACCAAATCTCTGGATGGCACATTCACAAGAATGCTACGCCGGGTTCATTGTGTCAAGTACAATGCCCACATCTCCAACCAGACACTATATAAAATTGGAGGTGTCTCATTGGTTCCCCCAAGCTTGACACTAGAACAAAATCGCCTCCGCTTTGCAGGACATTGCTTTCGCCGTGAGGACCAGCCAGTGCATAACCTTGTACTTTGGCAGCCTAATGGAGTGAATAAGCATGGTGGACAGCCCATGACTTTCTTGAGACGCATCTTAAAGGACACTGGCCTTGAAGATGCGGATGATCTAGCAAATGTCATGGGTGATGGGGAGTTGTGGCGGTGCAATTTTGTTGACAAGCCGGCACAGCATTCTTAAAAATGCAGCTGCAATGCAGCATGCCGATCCTAGTATCTTTTAATTGAAAGTTGTATGTTGAAAGCTCATGTGTGACCCGGGCCTAAGTAAATTAAAAATTTTATTTTCAAACTGAAAAGTGCTGGCTTACTTGTTTTTTTCATTTTTTGCCTACGTAGAGGACTAAACAGCCATTTATATATTGAAAAACGATTCTCCGAAAATTTTCAAAAAGTTTTAGGCCGAAAAAAAAGGCCGAAAAGTTTAAATTTTTTTGAAAATTTTTTACTACTTGAAATTTTGGTGTTTTTGTGAATTTTTTTTCGGTCGGATTCAGACTAGTGAAATCTACGTACAAACAAAAAATCTGACGTTTTCGTTAAAATTTTTGAGAAATTTTTGAGAAACATCCCCCCCCCCCATGTGAAGAATACCAGGATTTCACTTTTCGGTCGACTTTTTATTGGAATTTTATATATGAAGATTTTTAATTTTTTATATTTATCTTTATTAAGTGTTTTATAGGGCTTATTTCTGTCTTATAACCTGTACATATACTAAGTCGTTTATTGTTTTGGTTAGATTCAGCCCTTCTGTAACCTGTCTTTTTGGTGAAAACCTGGTATTCTTCACATGGGGGTAACTGCAAAGTGAAATAATTACGGCAGAAAGTCTGGTATTCTTCACATGCCCCCCCCCCCCCCCCCTCCCCCTCTCCCGGTATTTGTATAACATTTTATAGACCGGTAATAATAGGGTTAAAAGTACCGGACAATGCACAAAGCTAATAGGTGCTTTAAATTGTGGGTGCAGAATCACAATCGGCCAACAGTGCCAGCGATTACCGTAACCTTGGACGTTTTATACTTGTATGTACTACTACTACTTTTGGCATGCTGCATTACAGGTGTCCTTTAACAGGTGACTCAAGAGAGTCATGGACTGTCTACCAAGCTTATTCACTCCATGAGACCGCCAAAGTACAAGATTGTGCACTAGCTGGTCCTCACGGCGAAAGCAATGTACAACTGCAAAGCTTGTATTGTCACTTGTATTTTTGGTACTTTACGTTAGTGGTAAATCTCGAAGGGATTATTAGTCTTACGACTCTTTTGTTCCTCTCAACTTAATCTGCTACATCAATGTTTATCTGTCGATTTTTGTTCGGACCTCGTCAATTAAATCCAGACCGCAGTCTGTTGATATTGGAACTTTATGGTAATTGCGTTATTTACCTTCGTGATTACTTGGTTATGTATATTGTATGAATTTGATATTGCTCGCTTTGATATAATAATATTGTATCCCCATTTAGCAATACCCAATACGAACTATATTGTAGTGATAATATTTTATTTAGAGTAAATTATTTCGTTATGTAATTTTTAAGTGCAGTCACAATCTTATGCCCAATCTTATATTGTCCGTCCCTTTTAGGGATTAAAGCCACCGGGGCCTTGTGCCGTCTTGCAGCCCTCGGAACGATCTTGAGAATCAACCAGTGTCCCAACAGCCCGCTGGTTAACGTCCTCCATGCCACCCTAGAGCTAAATAGGAAACACCTCCATAAAGGAGTATCTAGCGCTTATAGAATTGCCAGTAGGGAACATGCTCTACCATTACTGTTATCACTGTTAACATCGAATCGAAATACGTAACCTGGATATTCGATGGGGTCGACTCGATCTTAACAAACCATCAATCTCGGAACCAGTTGGGGCAAACTTCATCATGAACGGTCATAGCAATCACTCCATGTCTTTCAAACGCAGACACGCCACCATACTTGAGTCTTTTAACCAGTGATGTCAGCACTACATAATCTACAGGCTGGCTGTGCACCAAAGTCACTGTCAGCACTACATACTCTACAGGATGGCTGTGCACCAAAGTCACTATGTCAGCACTACATACTCTACAGGCTGGCTGTTCACCAAAGTCACTATGTCAGCACTGCATACTCTACAGGCAGGCTGTGCACCAAAGTCACTATGTCAGCACTACATACTCTACAGGCTGGCTGTGCACCAAAGTCACTATATCAGCACTACATACTCTACAGGCTGGCTGTGCACCAAAGTCACTATGTCAGCACTACATAATCTACAGGATGGCTGTTCACCAAAGTCACTATGTCAGCACTACATACTCTACAGGCTGGCTGTGCACCAAAGTCACTATATCAGCACTACATACTCTACAGGCTGGTTGTGCACCAAAGTCACTATGTCAGCACTACATACTCCACAGGCTGGCTGTGCACCAAAGTCACTATATCAGCACTACATACTCTACAGGCTGGCTGTGCACCAAAGTCACTTTGTCAGCACTACATACTCTACAGGCTGGCTGTGCACCAAAGTCACTATGACAGCACTACATACTCTACAGGCTGGCTGTGCACCAAAGTCACTATATCAGCACTACATACTCTACAGGCTGGCTGTGCACCAACGTCACTATGTCAGCACTACATACTCTACAGGCTGGCTGTGCACCAAAGTCACTATGTCAGCACTACATACTCTACAGGATGGCTGTGCACCAAAGTCACTATGTCAGCACACATACTCTACAGGCTGGTTGTGAACCAAAGTCACTATGTCAGCACTACATACTCCACAGGCTGGCTGTGCACCAAAGTCAATATGTCAGCACTACTCTACAGGCTGGCTGTGCACCAAAGTCACTATGTCAGCACTACATACTCTACAGGCTGGCTGTGCACCAAAGTCACTATATCAGCACTACATACTCTACAGGCTGGTTGTGCACTAAAGTCACTATGTCATTACTGCATACTCTACAGGCTGGCTGTGCACCAAAGTCACTATGTCAGCACTACATACTCTAGGCTGGCTGTGCACCAAAGTCACTATATCAGCACTACATACTCTACAGGCTGGCTGAGCACCAAAGTCACTATGTCAGTACTACATACTCTACAGGCTGGCTGTGCACCAAAGTAACTGTTAGCACTACATACTCTACAGGCTGGTTGTGCACCAAAGTCACTATGTCAGCACTACATACTCTACAGGCTGGCTGTGCACCAACATCACTATATCAGCACTACATACTCTACAGGCTGGCTGTGCACCAAAGCCACTATGTCAGCACTACATACTCTACAGGCTGGCTGTGCACCAAAGTCACTATGTCAGCACTACATACTCTACAGGCTGGCTGTGCACCAAAGTCACTATATCAGCACTACATACTCAACAGGCTGGCTGTGCACCAAAGTTACTATGTCAGCACTACATACTCTACAGGCTGGCTGTGCACCAAAGTCACTATGTCAGCACTACATACTCTACAGGCTGGCTGTGCACCAAAGTCACTATATCAGCACTACATACTCTACAGGCTGGCTGAGCACCAAAGTCACTATGTCAACACTACATACTCTACAGGCTGGCTGTGCACCAAAGTCACTATGTCAGCACTACATACTCTACAGGCTGGCTGTGCACCAAAGTCACTATATCAGCACTACATACTCTACAGGCTGGCTGTGCACCAAAGTCACTATGTCAGCACTACATACTCTACAGGCTGGCTGTGCACCAAAGTTACTATGTCAGCACTACATACTCTACAGGCTGGCTGTGCACCAAAGTCACTATGTCAGCACTACATACTCTACAGGCTGGCTGTGCACCAAAGTCACTATATCAGCACTACATACTCTACAGGCTGGCTGAGCACCAAAGTCACTATGTCAACACTACATACTCTACAGGCTGGCTGTGCACCAAAGTCACTATGTCAGCACTACATACTCTACAGGCTGGCTGTGCACCAAAGTCACTATATCAGCACTACATACTCTACAGGCTGGCTGTGCACCAAAGTCACTATGTCAGCACTACATACTCTACAGGCTGGCTGTGCACCAAAGTCACTATGTCAGCACTACATACTCTACAGGATGGCTGTGCACCAAAGTCACTATGTCAGCACTACATACTCTACAGGCTGGCTGAGCACCGAAGTCACTATGTCAGCACTACATACTCTACAGGATGGCTGTGCACCAAAGTCACTATGTCAGCACTACATACTCTACAGGCTGGCTGTTCACCAAAGTCACTATGTCAGCACTGCATACTCTACAGGCAGGCTGTGCACCAAAGTCACTATGTCAGCACTACATACTCTACAGGCTGGCTGTGCACCAAAGTCACTATATCAGCACTACATACTCTACAGGCTGGCTGTGCACCAAAGTCACTATGTCAGCACTACATAATCTACAGGATGGCTGTTCACCAAAGTCACTATGTCAGCACTACATACTCTACAGGCTGGCTGTGCACCAAAGTCACTATATCAGCACTACATACTCTACAGGCTGGTTGTGCACCAAAGTCACTATGTCAGCACTACATACTCCACAGGCTGGCTGTGCACCAAAGTCACTATATCAGCACTACATACTCTACAGGCTGGCTGTGCACCAAAGTCACTTTGTCAGCACTACATACTCTACAGGCTGGCTGTGCACCAAAGTCACTATGTCAGCACTACATACTCTACAGGCTGGCTGTGCACCAAAGTCACTATGTCAGCACTACATACTCTACAGGCTGGCTGTGCACCAACGTCACTATGTCAGCACTACATACTCTACAGGCTGGCTGTGCACCAAAGTCACTATGTCAGCACTACATACTCTACAGGATGGCTGTGCACCAAAGTCACTGTGTCAGCACTACATACTCTACAGGCTGGTTGTGCACCAAAGTCACTATGTCAGCACTACATACTCCACAGGCTGGCTGTGCACCAAAGTCACTATGTCAGCACTACATACTCTACAGGCTGGCTGTGCACCAACATCACTATATCAGCACTACATACTCTACAGGCTGGCTGTGCACCAAAGTCACTATGTCAGCACTACATACTCTACAGGCTGGCTGTGCACCAAAGTCACTATGTCAGCACTACATACTCTACAGGCTGGCTGTGCACCAAAGTTACTATGTCAGCACTACATACTCTACAGGCTGGCTGTGCACCAAAGTCACTATGTCAGCACTACATACTCTACAGGCTGGCTGTGCACCAAAGTCACTATATCAGCACTACATACTCTACAGGCTGGCTGAGCACCAAAGTCACTATGTCAACACTACATACTCTACAGGCTGGCTGTGCACCAAAGTCACTATGTCAGCACTACATACTCTACAGGCTGGCTGTGCACCAAAGTCACTATATCAGCACTACATACTCTACAGGCTGGCTGTGCACCAAAGTCACTATGTCAGCACTACATACTCTACAGGCTGGCTGTGCACCAAAGTTACTATGTCAGCACTACATACTCTACAGGCTGGCTGTGCACCAAAGTCACTATGTCAGCACTACATACTCTACAGGCTGGCTGTGCACCAAAGTCACTATATCAGCACTACATACTCTACAGGCTGGCTGAGCACCAAAGTCACTATGTCAACACTACATACTCTACAGGCTGGCTGTGCACCAAAGTCACTATGTCAGCACTACATACTCTACAGGCTGGCTGTGCACCAAAGTCACTATATCAGCACTACATACTCTACAGGCTGGCTGTGCACCAAAGTCACTATGTCAGCACTACATACTCTACAGGCTGGCTGTGCACCAAAGTCACTATGTCAGCACTACATACTCTACAGGCTGGCTGTGCACCAAAGTCACTATGTCAGCACTACATACTCTACAGGCTGGCTGAGCACCGAAGTCACTATGTCAGCACTACAATACTCTACAGGCTGTCTGTGCACCAAAGTCACTATGTCAGCACTACATACTCTACAGGCTGGCTGTGCACCAAAGTCACTATGTCAGCACTACATACTCTACAGGCTGGCTGTGCACCAAAGTCACTATATCAGCACTACATACTCTACAGGCTGGCTGTGCACCAAAGTCACTATGTCAGCACTACATACTCTACAGGCTGGCTGTGCACCAAAGTCACTATGTCAGCACTACATACTCTACAGGCTGGCTGTGCACCAAAGTCACTATGTCAGCACTACATACTCTACAGGATGGCTGTGCACCAAAGTCACTATGTCAGCACTACATACTCTACAGGCTGGCTGTGCACCAAAGTCACCATGTCAGCACTACATACTCAACAGGCTGGCTGTGCACTTCGGCAATCAACTACCTCGCGTCCCATGCCTTCCATTCCGCTGCTGCTTGGACTTAAACACGGCGATTTTCCTAAGTAAACTCAATCGCTGCTTCTCTAATTAAAGATTTGCTAACCGATATTTTTACTAAATTTTTATTAGATTAATAATTTTATAAACTTTAGATACGGTAGCCTACAATAAATTTAATTATTTGGTATGTTAGTTTAATTAGTATGAATGTTTGAAAAATAATGCCTCATACATTATTCACAACAAAATACTGGTATAGGATTCGATATAACTTTACGCTATTACAATTTATTTATAACTCAACAAATCTAATTACAATTCAACGATAGCAGTTTATTAAAGGTTTCGCGAATTTATCATTACTTGAGTTGTATAACTATAATTATACTTGATTTCATTTGTTCTTAATATTTCTTTGGACATGATATTTGGTGCTGTCTGTATAATAGTTGTGCCGTGAGAACATTTACTATTTCGCGGAATTATAAGGCCCGAAGG
>JAUCBJ010002333.1:0-16842 GCA_032718475.1 Nemertoderma westbladi
CAACGAGGACATGTTGGATTGAACAATCAGCCATTACTGCATTAATTCATTGGAATTTAGGTACCGATATATAATACATATATATAGGCCTAGCTGTATAACAGTAGGCCTAGTCAATCAGCTGAGAGAGGTTTATTTATTTAAGAAATTTTCATTGAAAGGCTGAAAGGTATAAAAAAAGAAATACTGGTAGTTTAAACATAGGCCTACATCATATTCTGAAGTTCTGACAGTCTGATCACCTCCTCTCACCTCTTGTCAATCAGTCAATGTCAAGTATCAATAAAACCGTAGTAGGCCCTATAGGCAGATAGGCTCTATCTAACTGACTACAGCTACAGCACTGACTAAGCGTGAAGCGTACTAGACAATTATTATTATTTTATTTAAGACACTCAGTTTAATAAACAATAAAATATAAACAGGGGGAACACCACCTAGGTACAAATACCTAATACGAAGTTATAATTAGATATATAAAATTACACTTACAGGTGGATAAAATACACATTTAAGTAGAAAGGCAAAGGCAACAGATAAAGGGATAAACGCTAATACAAACAACAAAAATAAAACTACAAAAATGACAAACGAAATAAAACCAAGCAAACAGAGATTATATCATCAAGTAGAAAATAAACATAATTTGTTTCGAAAGCCATTTTATAAAAATTATAAAATACCAAATTAAGTATTAAAAACTATTTGTTACCGGTAGATTAAATATAAATAAAAACAAATAAAAAATATACTGATATACGTGGTTAATTTAAAAATTTGTTAAAATGACATTATGGTAATAGATCAACATCTTTCAATTTATCAGTAAAAATATTTACATTTGCAGAATTGACAATTTCTTCGGGTACGGTAAGTATTATTCATGTTATTAATAATTAATAAATTTTTAATAATAGTTTTTTTAGTTAGTTATATACCTAATTTATAAGTATAGCTGTATAGGCCTAAGTAAATTTTAATTAATCTATCATTTTTTAGTACGTTTTTTAAGTCAAATTATTATTAAGCAATTATCAGATTAATGATTATTATATTACTGTATTACAGGGCATATATTTAGGAATTGTGCCATTTTTGTACAATAATAAATCACTTTGAGTTTGTGGCATTTATTACTAATTATAATTAATTAATTAATAATTAATTAGCCTACTTAAAAATTAGCAGTTTTAGTTAATTAGGCAGTTATGCAATATTACAGTGCAATGTATGCTAATCAAGTATTGTGTTAGGTGTTAGGGGCGCGGGCGGTAGCGCTCTAACTAAATAGGTAGGGGTTTGGGCAGTTGGGTGGGAGCAGCATATTTTGAATCAAACGTCAAAATTATAAGTTAACGTTCTAAGTATTTTGTTATAGGAAGCCGGTAAATTGACCAAATTTCTAGGTGGTTTCCTCAAGGAAGCGGTAAATTGACCAAAAATACAAAAATTTTATTAGTTCCCGTATTTTACGGGAACTGCTAAAAGGACATTTAAAAAAATTTAAAATGCTGAAATGGAGGCCCCCAAACTGCCAAACAGGAACGTCCCCAATATTACAAATAGAGGCCATACCGGTAACCGTACAGCCAGGTTGGAATTCATGCATGAGCGCGCAGGTACGCTTTGTTGTTATGAGATCACCGCGCACCTGAAATTGGCTCGTCGCGCACCTCATCATCCATACAAAATCGCGCAGCTCATGTCATGCATATCTCAAAAAATCGTGCAGGTCATATGAACAATTTTACATTCCTATTTTACAGCTTTGAGCGTTTTAAGCTTATCTTAGTACGGCTGTCTGTCTGTACGTTGAATCTACATAATACATGTAATTTTTGCAACATCAAAATTGTTAATATTAAAAAATATTTTTTGAATCCACTACATTTACATTTGAAAATACATTACTCTACTGAATAAAATTTGAATAAATATGCAATAGTTAAGTCATACTTATAATACATTGTTACTTTCTGACTTTACCTGTTTACTAAGGGTCCTACTAAATACTACAAAAAGCACAAAACAAGCACAAAAAAGCACAAAAAAGTCAAGAAAAGCACAAAAAAGCACAAAAAAGGTAAAAAAAGCACAAAAAAGTAAAAAAAAAGCACAAAAAAGCAAACTGATAGCTGTTTATTGAGCTTGTAATAGAACAGATGATAGAAGAAGCAATATCATGTAGTGCAGTAGTGTCTAGGCTACCGGAAGGATAATCACATGTCCAGTATGCTTTCATGTCATAGCTGCCAGTGAGTGAGTACCAGCACGAGCACTTACAGGTACAGCCCTACCACGAGCACCCTAGTGCAATATCAGGCTAATGTCAGTATGTAAAGATGGTTCAATTCAAATATCAGGATAGAACTTATAATACTGTAATATACTTTTTTATTGTCACATTATGTCAACTTATCAGCGTTCTGATTAATTACTTGTAACGATGTAGCGATGTGGGAGATGTAGCGACGCAGCATAGGCGCTTGTAAACTGGATATGTCAGTGTTGACCGAAATCGCGATTATTCTGTTATTGGAATGCCTTTGTTCACCGATAAATCGACATACTGTACAATTATCACATCACGGTCTGCCCGAACCTCTCGAGTGGGCGATCGATAACGTCTGAGGACAAGTATGATGATATTAGTCATAGTCATACTTGCAATAATCTCGCTTAGGTCGGAACTGCCTTGTCTTGTCGGAACTTATCTTATATGTCAATATTCTATTTTATTTTACCTTAATTGACGACCCCCATGAGTGCCTTAGATCCTTGGTGTTCTTTCCCACGATCGTAATATACTGTAGTTTTATTAAACTATTAATCTATACTGTAGGCCTATGTGTTTGATTATGTTTTTTTTATAGTGAATTTAATTACAAATACACTTTGCAGTATTGTGGCCTTTACATACTGTAGGTCAGAACGTTGCAAATTAATCAATCATAGGCGTATGGGTTACCTTCGTATGTGGGGGGTGTCAGGGTGTCTGTAACAATATCTCTCATATTTTCGCCTCCAGCCCCCCCCCCCCCCCCCCCATGTCTCTTGAAGTGAGAATGTTTTTTTTGTGCTTTTTTTTTACTTTTTTGTGCTTTTTTTTACTTTTTTTGTGCTTTTTTGTGCTTTTTTTGTGCTTTTTTGTGCTTTTCTTGACTTTTTTGTGCTTTTTTGTGCTTGTTTTGTGCTTTTTGTAGTATTTAGTAGGACCCATTGTGGGGCGACCCATGCATTGCTGTATTGAGCGGGGGCTGACTGGCTGATCTACTGTCTGACTGTAGCTGTCTAGCAGTCAGAGAGCTGGAGAGTGGGCTATTCTGCTATTAGGCTGCAATACAATCTTATGTGTTTTAATGCAGCTTTTTGTACTGTTGTATTCAAAAAACACAAAAAACTGTCCCAAGCCCGCAAAATTGCAGAGGGAGAACTCAATAAAGTTGCAGATAGAGGCGTACATACATCAGTACATAGCCTACAGGCCTACATACTCTGATACTGACATAACGTAGCTTACAGTCTATTCTTCAGTAGGCTATACTGGACTGGTATATGGGCTACTTTCACTTTCTGACTTTAGGACTATGACGTATGACCTAAATTTTGAGTCTCAAGGAGTTTTATCTACCCACTGCATAGTATGTACCGGCTGACCGGTATTGCATTATGTTGTTTTATAAGAAGAGTAGCCTATTTCTACTTGTATGCCAGTATGCCAATCAAAATTTACATGAATCAAATTTCTGTCAATCATTTCATACTTGGCTTGGCACTTGGCCACAGAACCAAGGCCGCTACCCGCTAGTGATTGACACTGTACTGCTGTAGTGCTGTAGTGTGTACTGTGTAGCAGCGCATATTTCGGTGCCGTTGCATTTGCTTACATTTAATTATATTTGTATACAAGTTTAGCTGTTTAGTGTAGTGTAGTGTATACCGGTACTACACCAGTACGAGTACACTGGCAGACTGGCTGACTGGTATACACGTTTTGTATGCTTTTCTCACTCGTTTGTACTCTTTTGTACTATTTTTGCACTCTTTTGTATTATTTTTGCACTTTATTGTACTCTTTTGTAGGCCTACTATATTGTACTATTTTGTATTTTTTTGTACTTTTTTGTACAGATTCGTCGGACCGGTATTTGTGGATATCCGATGATATACTGATTACCGGTATGCAATATCTGAATATGCTGATATGAGTCTTCTTTGTGTTATTATTTTAACATCCTGTTTGGGTTCCTGGCTTCCTGTGCACGGCTCGCGTCTTAGCCATCCAGCCATCCTGCTGCCGTTTCGTTCCGATGGACTGAGAAGTATATTTACTATCGTTGGGGAGGACGGATGTTTCACATGGTGGTCCAACAACCCGGAGCGGGTCTCCGTCGAACCTGTCGCCGCTACAACTAAAGGTGGCGTCCAGTGCAGTCTAAATGCGGTGGTCACCGCTGTGGACACCAGTAGGAAACGCGTCAGCTCTGTCGTTTACGCTAAAGAATACAGCACCGGCGAAATATTGAGATGCGATGTTATTATAGATAATATTTACGGGATCGATATAATCACGACGATGCGTCATTTATTCCTCGGAAATCCACCCGAAAAGATAGAAATCCGAGCGTTCGACCAGCAAAACAACACATTTTCAACGCTAGGAGGCGTGGCTGTAGACTGGTTTATTGGGGTCTCACCTCGAATAGACGGTGGTTCTTCTACCACTGATCCACACTCCATCCTGCGGTTAATTCCCTTTGCGAAATCGAGTTATACTGTTTCCTCAGAGATAACGCATTTGGAGGAGCGTGGATCTCGTGGGAGTGTTGTCCTAGTCGAGGGATTAAAGTCGGGCTCAGTCACCGTCTCCGCGACATTCGATAAAGGCGATAACCTCAGGGTTAAATCCTCAATAATCCTTTGGGTCGTAGACAATGTAATGCTGATTCCATCCCAGTTGGTTTATCTATTGGTTAATGATAGAATCCAATACGCGTTAGCGAAGTTGCGTTCTGGTAAACTCATCCACATCCCTATGCCGTCGACTCAGTACTCGGTTGGTTTATCTAACGACTCGGTAGTTTCCGTTAGTCCTTCTCTCTTTGTTTCTGCTGAGTTTCAGGGAACCACTCAACTCATAACCATAGACTCAACCGTGGCCCCTTCCCCTCCCTCTTCCATCCCCCATCTCCCTTCCGCCTCCATCAACGTCGTTCTTCCCAACTTCCTCCGAATTTCGTTGGCTTCCGGGGTTGCCTCAATGACCTCTGGTAACGACTACGTTGTCTTGGTAAGAGTCTACGACGATCACCGCAATCCTGTTTATCTATCTGAGTTCATCCAGATAGCTACTAAGTTTACTCTGGAGGGGTTGACTGTTGCCATGTCAACTAAGAATGGAACCTATCATCGCGTTAAACCAAATCTTAAGGGTAAGATAGAGTTATAAAGTTTAAAGGTGGGCCTAACTAGCTGATTTAGAAAACAGGTATAATGTCCTATATGTGTAACAAAGGTACACGGACTCATAATTATACAATATTGCAATTATATATATATGAAATGCATTAGGCCCATAAGTAGTTTTCAGATTTTGTCTGAGTCCGTATGTCAAAAGTATAGCTTACTTTTGACATACGGACTCAGACAAAATCTAAAAACTACTTATGGGCCTAATGCATTTCATACAAAATCTTCAAAGCGACAAAAGGTTTAACAAGATGTAAATTAAGGCGGTTGTGAATTGTATACGAATACAGTACTATAGTAGTGCATGTAACAGTTGGTGAGATCATTTTAGTTCGATTATCAGGTGAACATTTTTGTGAAATTCTGTTACACATACCCTTCTCAGATAGGGGGGGGGGGGGGGGGGACTGGACGCAATAAAAATTCACCCATCAAGACTGAATTCACTTTAAAAAACACGGTGGCAGTAAATTTTCCCTAGTTACATAGGTTAGTTAAACTCACCTTAGTGTAGTGGTTGGGGTTGCATTGAATTTACATCTCTCTGGATGTCGAGGGTTCGATTCCCACATGAGGGCCAGGGCAGTTTTCGTTTCGGCACGAATGCTTGATGGGACTAACCAGGGCGCATCTCTGACTTGCATCCTTAGGTGGTAGCTCTAACTGCCGAATAAAAGTTTACTTGTTTATTTTTCTTACAACTACAATTGTTGACAAGTATCTTAAAATAATTGGTAAGTATATGTTAAAAAAATAAATGAATCGTTCAAAAACCGCCGGAATTCCGGCCGGAACGGAATTCCGGGACATCCCTAGTTTAGATATACTAAATAATAGTGGAAACTTTATTATTTGTTTAGGTAAACTAATAGTGGAAACTTTATTGTTTGTTTAGGTAAACTAATAGTGGAAACTTTATTGTTTGTTTAGGTAAACTAATAGTGGAAGCTTTATTGTTTGTTTAGGTAAACTAATAGTGGAAACTTTATTGTTTGTTTAGGTCAAGGATGTTATTACGTTACGTTACGGTATCTTTTCAGGAATACGGTTGCTCAATATTTTTCCGTAACGTAAACCGTAACGTAATAGCTTTTTCAATACCGTAACGTAATTTTACTGTATATTTTTTCCGTAAACCGTAACGTAATAGCGTAATATTTGTTTTAGCTACCAAGCAATCATTTTGGACAAAAAGTAAATCTTTCGACAAAAAACTTTCACTTTCACTTGCATGTTCTAGCTAATTCAATATAAAGCTAAATGCTTTTAGGTTTTGTTTGTCTTCTACACGGTCTTCTTATAGCCAGCTTCCTGGCTTCTCCGGTTATTTATGATAAAGTCCCCCTATCAATATTGCCAAAAGCTCTTAAAAAGCTTAAAAAGCTCTTTGCCCCAAAAGTTCTACGCGCACTTCTTCAGTATAGGCCACTTAACAAATACAACAACACAAAAACAACGTAAACTACACTACATAATCTTCCAGAGTTTCAGCAACACTATTAAAATTCGACCAATCTGAAGGCGACCAAATACAGAGTTCTAGAACACAATAAATCTCGTCCTGAGTTTCAACTCACAAAGTTTCGGAGGTAATTTCAAGATTAATAAATTCTTAGTTTATTATAACGAAAATAATAATAACGTTTTATACCGGAGTTAAGGGAGTAAAGTTTAGTTCCCTAGCGATTAGTAGCAGTATTAACAGGACAGTAGCTCCCCGGACAGTAGCCCCCAGGGATTTTATATCACAGAAATTCCAGAATATAATATTTTTTTAATGTTTTTTAGTATTGGGTCTGGGTGAATATTCTAGAACAGTATATATATGTTTTTGTATGATAGCTACCCGTTCCCGTTCTACCAAGTCAGTCAGTACCGGTACTGTGGGCCTTGGTTCTACACAGGAATACAGAATAGTGATCAATAAAGCGGGAAATTTGAAGTTATTTTTATGTTAAGTTAATTTGCAATTTCAAAACATTGAAACTACTGTATAATTTTCCGATTTTTAGACAAAAATAGGATGAAACTTTAAATATCTGGTCCTATGGCAATCTGAACCGGTTATTACGTTACGGTATTTTCGGTAATACGCAATTATTTTTTTCGGAATACAGTAACGTAATTTAGAAATTATTCCGTAATGTAATATCGTAACGTAAAAAGTTCAGTTTTTCAACCGTAACGTAACGTAATACCGTATC
Source organism: Nemertoderma westbladi (assembly GCA_032718475.1). Classification (NCBI taxonomy): domain Eukaryota; kingdom Metazoa; phylum Xenacoelomorpha; order Nemertodermatida; family Nemertodermatidae; genus Nemertoderma; species Nemertoderma westbladi. Next base: position 7,674 of record JAUCBJ010002333.1, read on the forward strand.
GTAACGTAGCATAAAACATCCTTGGTTTAGGTAAACTAATAGTGGAAGCTTTATTGATTGTTTAGGTAAACTAATAGTGGAAGCTTTATTGTTTGTTTAGGTGAACTAATAGTGGAAACTTTATTGTTTGTTTAGGTAAACTAATAGTGGAAACTTTATTGTTTGTTTGGGTAAACTAATAGTGTAAACTTTATTGTTTGTTTGGGTAAACTAATAGTGGAAGCTTTATTGTTTGTTTAGGTAAACTAATAGTGGAAGCTTTATTGTTTGTTTAGGTAAACTAATAGTGGAAGCTTTATTGTTTGTTTAGGTAAACTAATAGTGGAAGCTTTATTGTTTGTTTAGGTAAACTAATAGTGGAAGCTTTATTGTTTGTTTAGGTAAACTAATAGTGGAAGCTTTATTGTTTGTTTAGGTAAACTAATAGTGGAAGCTTTATTGTTTGTTTAGGTAAACTAATAGTGGAAGCTTTATTGTTTGTTTAGGTAAACTAATAGTGGAAGCTTTATTGTTTGTTTAGGTAAACTAATAGTGGAAGCTTTATTGTTTGTTTAGGTAAACTAATAGTGGAAACTTTATTGTTTGTTTAGGTAAACTAATAGTGGAAGCTTTATTGTTTGTTTAGGTAAACTAATAGTGGAAGCTTTATTGTTTGTTTAGGTAAACTAATAGTGGAAACTTTATTGTTTGTTTAGGTAAACTAATAGTGGAAACTTTATTGTTTGTTTAGGTAAACTAATAGTGGAAACTTTATTATTTGTTTAGGTAAACTAATAGTGGAAACTTTATTATTTGTTTAGGTAAACTAATAGTGGAAGCTTTATTGTTTGTTTAGGTAAACTAATAGTGGAAACTTTATTGTTTGTTTAGGTAAACTAATAGTAGAAACTTTATTGTTTGTTTAGGTAAACTAATAGTGGAAACTTTATTGTTTGTTTAGGTAAACTAATAGTGCAAACTTTATTATTTGTTTAGGTAAACTAATAGTGGAAACTTTATTGTTTGTTTAGGTAAACTAATAGTGGAAACTTTATTATTTGTTTAGGTAAACTAATAGTGGAAACTTTATTGTTTGTTTGGGTAAACTAATAGTGGAAACTTTATTATTTGTTTAGGTAAACTAATAGTGGAAGCTTTATTGTTTGTTTAGGTAAACTAATAGTGGAAACTTTATTGTTTGTTTAGGTAAACTAATAGTGGAAACTTTATTGTTTGTTTAGGTAAACTAATAGTGGAAACTTTATTATTTGTTTAGGTAAACTAATAGTGGAAACTTTATTATTTGTTTAGGTAAACTAATAGTGGAAACTTTATTATTTGTTTAGGTAAACTAATAGTGGAAACTGTATTTTTGTTTAGGTAAACTAATAGTGGAAGCTTTATTATTTGTTTAGGTAAACTAATAGTGGAAACTGTATTTTTGTTTAGGTAAACTAATAGTGGAAGCTTTATTGTTTGTTTAGGTAAACTAATAGTGGAAACTTTATTATTTGTTTAGGTAAACTAATAGTGGAAACTTTATTATTTGTTTAGGTAAACTAATAGTGGAAACTGTATTTTTGTTTAGGTAAACTAATAGTGGAAGCTTTATTGTTTGTTTAGGTAAACTAATAGTGGAAACTTTATTATTTGTTTAGGTAAACTAATAGTGGAAGCTTTATTGTTTGTTTAGGTAAACTAATAGTGGAAACTTTATTGTTTGTTTAGGTAAACTAATAGTGGAAACTTTATTGTTTGTTTAGGTAAACTAATAGTGGAAGCTTTATTGTTTGTTTAGGTAAACTAATAGTGGAAACTTTATTGTTTGTTTAGGTAAACTAATAGTGGAAACTTTATTGTTTGTTTAGGTAAACTAATAGTGGAAACTTTATTGTTTGTTTAGGTAAACTAATAGTGGAAACTTTATTGTTTGTTTAGGTAAACTAATAGTGGAAACTTTATTGTTTGTTTAGGTAAACTAATAGTGGAAGCTTTATTGTTTGTTTAGGTAAACTAATAGTGGAAGCTTTATTGTTTGTTTAGGTAAACTAATAGTGGAAACTTTATTGTTTGTTTAGGTAAACTAATAGTGGAAACTTTATTGTTTGTTTAGGTAAACTAATAGTGGAAACTTTATTATTTGTTTAGGTAAACTAATAGTGGAAACTTTATTGTTTGTTTAGGTAAACTAATAGTGGAAACTTTATTATTTGTTTAGGTAAACTAATAGTGGAAACTTTATTGTCTGTTTAGGTAAACTAATAGTAGAAACTTTATTGTTTGTTTAGGTAAACTAATAGTGGAAACTTTATTGTTTGTTTAGGTAAACTAATAGTGCAAACTTTATTATTTGTTTAGGTAAACTAATAGTGGAAACTTTATTGTTTGTTTAGGTAAACTAATAGTGGAAACTTTATTATTTGTTTAGGTAAACTAATAGTGGAAACTTTATTGTTTGTTTGGGTAAACTAATAGTGGAAACTTTATTATTTGTTTAGGTAAACTAATAGTGGAAGCTTTATTGTTTGTTTAGGTAAACTAATAGTGGAAACTTTATTGTTTGTTTAGGTAAACTAATAGTGGAAACTTTATTGTTTGTTTAGGTAAACTAATAGTGGAAACTTTATTATTTGTTTAGGTAAACTAATAGTGGAAACTTTATTATTTGTTTAGGTAAACTAATAGTGGAAACTTTATTATTTGTTTAGGTAAACTAATAGTGGAAACTGTATTTTTGTTTAGGTAAACTAATAGTGGAAGCTTTATTATTTGTTTAGGTAAACTAATAGTGGAAACTGTATTTTTGTTTAGGTAAACTAATAGTGGAAGCTTTATTGTTTGTTTAGGTAAACTAATAGTGGAAACTTTATTATTTGTTTAGGTAAACTAATAGTGGAAACTTTATTATTTGTTTAGGTAAACTAATAGTGGAAACTGTATTTTTGTTTAGGTAAACTAATAGTGGAAGCTTTATTGTTTGTTTAGGTAAACTAATAGTGGAAACTTTATTATTTGTTTAGGTAAACTAATAGTGGAAACTTTATTGTTTGTTTAGGTAAACTAATAGTGGAAACTTTATTGTTTGTTTAGGTAAACTAATAGTGGAAACTTTATTGTTTGTTTAGGTAAACTAATAGTGGAAACTTTATTGTTTGTTTAGGTAAACTAATAGTGGAAACTTTATTGTTTGTTTAGGTAAACTAATAGTGGAAACTTTATTATTTGTTTAGGTAAACTAATAGTGGAAACTTTATTGTTTGTTTAGGTAAACTAATAGTGGAAACTTTATTGTTTGTTTAGGTAAACTAATAGTGGAAACTTTATTGTTTGTTTAGGTAAACTAATAGTGGAAACTTTATTGTTTGTTTAGGTAAACTAATAGTGGAAACTTTATTGTTTGTTTAGGTAAACTAATAGTAGAAACTTTATTGTTTGTTTAGGTAAACTAATAGTGGAAACTTTATTGTTTGTTTAGGTAAACTAATAGTGCAAACTTTATTATTTGTTTAGGTAAACTAATAGTGGAAACTTTATTGTTTGTTTAGGTAAACTAATAGTGGAAACTTTATTATTTGTTTAGGTAAACTAATAGTGGAAACTTTATTGTCTGTTTAGGTAAACTAATAGTGGAAGCTTTATTGTTTGTTTAGGTAAACTAATAGTGGAAACTTTGTTGTTTGTTTTGGTGAACTAATAATAGTGTAAACTTTATTGTTTGTTTAGGTAAACTAATTGTGGAAACTTTATTGTTTGTTTAGGTAAACTAATAGTGGAAACTTTATTGTTTGTTTAGGTAAACTAATAGTGGAAACTTTATTGTTTGTTTAGGTAAACTAATAGTGGAAACTTTATTGTTTGTTTAGGTAAACTAATAGTGGAAACTTTATTATTTGTTTAGGTAAACTAATAGTGTAAACTTTATTGTTTGTTTAGGTAAACTAATAGTGGAAACTTTATTGTTTGTTTAGGTAAACTAATAGTGGAAACTTTATTATTTGTTTAGGTAAACTAATAGTGTAAACTTTATTATTTGTTTAGGTAAACTAATAGTGGAAACTTTATTGTTTGTTTAGGTAAACTAATAGTGGAAACTTTATTGTTTGTTTAGTTAAACTAATAGTGGAAACTTTATTATTTGTTTAGGTAAACTAATAGTGGAAACTTTATTGTTTGTTTAGGTAAACTAATAGTGGAAACTTTATTATTTGTTTAGGTAAACTAATAGTGGAAACTTTATTGTTTGTTTAGGTAAACTAATAGTGGAAACTTTATTGTTTGTTTAGTTAAACTAATAGTGGAAACTTTATTATTTGTTTAGGTAAACTAATAGTGTAAACTTTATTGTTTGTTTAGGTAAACTAATAGTGGAAGCTTTATTGTTTGTTTAGGTAAACTAATAGTGGAAACTTTATTGTTTGTTTAGGTAAACTAATAGTGGAAACTTTATTGTTTGTTTATGTGAACTAATAGTGGAAGCTTTATTGTTTGTTTATGTGAACTAATAGTGGAAGCTTTATTGTTTGTTTATGTGAACTAATAGTGTAAACTTTATTGTTTGTTTAGGTAAACTAATAGTGGAAACTTTATTGTTTGTTTAGGTAAACTAATAGTGGAAACTTTATTGTTTGTTTATGTGAACTAATAGTGGAAGCTTTATTGTTTGTTTATGTGAACTAATAGTGTAAACTTTATTGTTTGTTTAGGTAAACTAATAGTGGAAACTTTATTGTTTGTTTATGTGAACTAATAGTGTAAACTTTATTGTTTGTTTAGGTAAACTAATAGTGTAAACTTTATTGTTTGTTTATGTGAACTAATAGTGGAAGCTTTATTGTTTGTTTAGGTAAACTAATAGTGGAAACTTTATTGTTTGTTTATGTGAACTAATAGTGTAAACTTTATTGTTTGTTTAGGTAAACTAATAGTGGAAGCTTTATTGTTTGTTTAGGTAAACTAATAGTGGAAGCTTTATTGTTTGTTTAGGTAAACTAAATGTGGAAACTTTATTGTTTGTTTAGGTAAACTAATAGTGGAAACTTTATTGTTTGTTTATGTGAACTAATAGTGTAAACTTTATTGTTTGTTTAGGTAAACTAATAGTGGAAGCTTTATTGTTTGTTTAGGTAAACTAATAGTGGAAGCCCAATTTGCATCCATCGTTCTTGAGGATAACTCCATCTATTTCCTACGGCCGCCGGTCGTAGCAACGGCTTCCTTCGATGTATTCGACCCGCTCACATTGCGACCCAATCTATTAGCGTTCCCATGGTTACCGAAACGCGAGACACCCTACAGCCGCACCCTAGCGGCGACGGGCGGCACGGGAGACTACCACTGGTACGTGGAGGACAGCAAGGTGTGCAGAGTGGATGACACGGGAACGGTAACCACGGCTGGCGCTAGGGGGCGCACTAGGGTGGTTGTAAAGGACTCCGAAAACCGCGTCGCTGAGTCTACGGTTGCGGTGGACGAGCCTAGCGAGTTAGTACTGAACGCTAGTCGAGTTGAGGCGGAGGTGGGTACCGAGTTACTGTTACCCGTTGGGTTGCTGGTTGCCACAGACGACGGACATAAACTCCCGGTCTCCGACTGCCGTGGTCTCAGTTTCTCTCTCGATCTCACCGCCTCTCCTCCCGTCTTCCGATCCTCCGAATCCGTTCTCTCGCCCTCAGATTCGGGTTGCTCCGGGCTACCGATGACGTCACTAGCCCCCGGTTTCACCACGGCGACCGTCTCGCTGAAACTCCCCGGATCCAACCGGTTGCTAAGCGACCGAGTTACTCTCGCGGGGTTCCACCCACTGCGGTTCCTGGAGCTCCCGCTGGATGGCGACGGGACGGTCAGCGTGCCGCCGGGTACCGCGTTGCCGCTTCGACTGTCCGGGGGCCCGTTGCCATGGCTACACGACCCGTCTACTTTCCGGGTGACTTCGTTCCGAACGCGGGAGTCCGGCGATCCGGTCCGTTCCGACTCGACGGGAACCGATCCCGACGGAATCCACATGGTCTCGTTGGGTTGCTCGGAGACGGAGTCCTTCCGGTTCGCCGTGGAGGTCGGCAACCGGGTCTCCCCGTTGAACCGGGACCCCGCGCGGTCGCGCGCCGCCGTCGACGTGGTCTGCGTCCATCCAACGCGCGTGGTCCTGCGACTGGAGGCCGCGGACAACGCGGTTAAACCCTCGTGCCCCGAGGAATCCCGCGACTCGATCCACGTGGTCCGCAACTCGCGGGTTCGGCTCTCGTTCCGGGGGTTCGACGACCGCGGTCGACCGATGCTCAACCTGTCCTCCCTGACGACCAGGTGGACCGTAGACGGGGCGGCTGAGCTGGTAGGGGAGGAGTTGACCGTCGGTGACCGGGTTGGCCAACCCGTTACCGTCACAGCCTGTCTCACTAAATATAAAACGAAGATCAACTCGAAAGGAGTAAACTTTCCGATCTGCGATAAACTGAAACTCCTCGTTGTGAACCCGATCTCGCTCGATCCCCGGAGTATCTCACTCTTCAATCATCCCTCCAGTAAGTTCACAACCAAAGTTTCCGGTGGTTCAGGTTACTTTAACGTTATTGCCAGCAACTCATCCGTTCTAGAATACTGGCATAGCAACAAGGACGGTAAACTGACTGTTGTTCCGATCTCGGACGGGTCTATCGTTCTGTCTGTGACCGACTTGTGCGTCGCCGGTAAGTCGGGATTCGTCGAACTCTCGGTGGATGTCTGGGGAATCGGTTCGATCCGAATCGATTCCGCCACTACGGTTATGGTTGGCCGCGAGTTGGATGTGCGAGTCCGGGTTAGTAACACCCAGGGACGCCTAATGGACGCCTCTCTCTACCATCTCATGGATCTTAAAACTGTGGTGAACAGTTACCTCGAGGTTGTCGATGTCCTCGAGGAGGTTGACGGCGTGGTTCGTGTGCGGGCGGCGGCTGTAGGTACCGGGTGGTTGAGTGTGGAGACACAGGGTATATCGAGCTCCTCCCTGGAGGTCGTCGTGTTCCCTCCGCTCTCCGTTCAGCCCCCGCGGGTCTCTCTCCTCCCGGGCGGTCGTCTCCGACTCCGGGCCCACGGCGGGCCTCCCACCAATTCCCGGATTATATTCTCCTCGGAGGAACCCCGAGTATCTTCCGTTTCCAGCGACGGACTCCTCCGCGCCTCCGATATCGGCGTCACCGCGATTAGGTGCTCCTCCGTTTCGCTCTCCGACGAATCCGTCGTCTATACCAGCGCCGCGGTCGCCGTCCACGTTAAACTCCTCGACGGGGTTTCCATTAAACTCCCGTCTGCCGTCGTCCTCGTCGATCAGCTCCTCCCGGTTTACGTAAAGGGACTCGGGGAATTTGATTCCCCCTTTATATTCTCCGGTTTGCTCTCGGCGATCTCGTTTAAGTGGCACGTTTCTAACCCGAGCACCGCTCGCATCCAATCGGTGGTCGAGCCATCCGTCTCCAAGCAACCGGAGGACTTCGCTGTGCGGTTGCTAGGGGTTACCGCCGGGGAGGTCCGACTAGTTGTGGAGGTGACGCCCCCTGGCGGTGGGACGGTGTTATCGGCTTCCGCCCTCGTCCAGGTGGTACCTCGGTTGGAGTTTCCCGCTCCTTGCGGTTCCGTTTGCAGGTTGACCATGTCGCCCGGCTCGGAATTCCCGCTGCGAGGCTCGGCTAACTACCCCGAGCGACTCGTGTACGAGACACTGCCGCAAGATGGCGGTGACCTGGTGACGATCAGTAAGGACGGAGTGGTCACCGCTAAGGATGGCGTCGGTTCGCAACTGGTTCGCGTCATCGGGTCCCAGTCCCGCGGCTTTAACGATTCTATGGTTCTCGATATCCGAGTCGATAAGGTTTATATGGTCGCGGCGTTCGTCGACTTCTCGCGACTCGTTACCATGGATACCGGGGGTGTCGCGTCTGGTTCGTCGCCGTTGGGGAGCGCCGTGGCGGTGGGCGTTCGCTACCAGGACGCCCTGGGGCGGGGGTTCGATGCCCACAGAGGAGGCGTCGAGGTGGCGGTGGACGACACGGACGTGGTCCAGGTTGTCGGCGCCGGACCCCGCGCCGGAGTCCGCACGGAGTGGCGCGCCGGGTCCGTCGGGGTCGCTATACTCAAAGTGTGGGAACCCGTCGATGGGTCCACCCAACCCGACGGGTCTCTCCAACCCAACGGATCCACCGAGTTGGCCGACTACATCCCGATTCGCGTCGCTGATTGGCTGTCTCCCTCCGACTCGAGCTACTCGGTTATGGACCTGGTCTGCTTCTCCTGCCCGGTTGGGGACGGACAGTGGAGCGCTACCGACTCCGTCTCCATCGATGTGGACTCCCGTACCGGGATGGCTCTGCTACGGGAACCGGCTTCGGTTCACGTCTCTCTTAAACTTCCGACCGCCGGCGCCACTCCGCTCGAACTCCACAAACCCGTAGATATCCAGCCGGTCGTGTCGGTTTCCTTCCAAACCAACTCATTAAACAACTTCGTCAGCGATAAGGAACGCGAGTATTTGTTCCCCGTTATTTTCCATTCCGCCACTAAAGACGACGTCCACATATTCGGCGACTGTTCCGGGGCCAAACTCAACGCGTTGTTGTTCCGACAGCTTCCCTTTACGTGCCGGGCGTGGATCGAGAACATCGCCGCTTCCCGAAGCGTCTCCGTGGTCAGCGCCGCGCAGTTCGACACCGCCGCATTGCAGTTTGTATGCTCAGTTAGTCTTGAGACTCGGACCTCTTCTCTTTCAGCCAGTCTGGACTCCCAGATCAACTTACAGGCGACTCTCGTTGGGAACGCACGCAACCAACCCACCGTCGCTTCCTCCGTTATCTCCCTCCCGTTTCATCCCAAGTTCGTTATGTCATCCTCTTCCGTTATTCTCTCGTCCGAGGAGCCGTTGGGACACATAACTCTCTGTGGGACTCGTTTGGTTGCGGACTCCCTTCGGATTGGCGAGAGTGTCCCCGGTTGGGTCTCCCTCGGCGCGTTCCAGTACGACGAACCCACGCACACTCTCACCATCCCGGTCTACGCCCGGGAGATCGTGCATCACGAACGGGCCCCGTTGGTGCTCACGCTGACCTGCGGGGTTACCGGCCACACAGAGACCATCACTGTCGAGTACAAACAGTCCGGTGCGATGGTCTCTCCGTTGGTCTACCAACACAGACGGGGCGGTTTAATGCACGAGATCCTATCA
>JAUCBJ010002334.1:0-17845 GCA_032718475.1 Nemertoderma westbladi
AGGGGCGAGCCATGAGGCAAGATGTTTGAGACTTATTTAGATATATTATTACTTAATTTTGACCCCCCAAACGGCATCTACTACGGCATAGGCTATATCTTTTGCAGAGTCACAGAGTAGTATGAAGTTCCCCAGTCTGCCGCTAGAGGACGAAATGTCTCAAAGTGAAAACCATACGGTAGCCATGAATTGGTTACTAGGCAATAATACTCCATTTTGCTACGTTGGGTCTATTGCTGACCGAACGAAAACTGCCCTGGTTCATGCAGGGGTCAAACCCATGACATACGAGAGATGTGAATTCTACGCAACCACTACACCAAGGTGGAACAGTAACCTTCGAATTTGTTCGTTGACGTTCGAATTTGTAAGACTCTCATTTAAGACTTGACACAGACTATGCCTCACCGAGGCATAGACTATGACTCACTGAGGCATAGACTATGCCTCATTGAGGCACTGAGGCATAGACTATGCATAGATTCTAGTTTTTTTTAAGGATACAATAAATTTGATACAGAACATAAAATTTGAAATTATTATGTATTAATTTAAATAAAATTTTTACAATAAATACCAAACTAGTACTAGTTAAATTAGTTCTAGTCAAACTAGTTAATTTAACTAGAGACGGGCCTAGCGGCCCGTGAAGCAAGTCGTAGGAGACAGTACGAGTCAAGTAAAAGCTTTTTGTTCTGTCTGATAATAAATTAGTGTGAGGGTAGTCCCGGTGGTGTACGGGAAATTTTCTAGACAACTTCAAACTACTAGTGAGTGATGGGCCTGCGGCCCAATAAGGAACCGACTTTTTATTTCAAATAAAAGAGACAACGAGATATAGTAGGCATATATATAACTAATTATGTATTTACGTGCTGCTCGAAGGGACAAAGTCAAACAGTGTGTCTATTATTTGATGTAACTCACGTGCTGCTCGAAGGGCGCAACTACATATATCGAAGGGTCGAAGCCAAACTCACGTGCTGCTCGAAGAGACAAAGTCTAACAGTGTGTCTATTATTTGATGTAACTCGCGTGCTGCTCGAAGGGCGAACTACTGGCTACGAAAATTTTTTTTTGAAATTTTTGGTCAGAAAAAAAAATGGAAATTTAAAAAGATTTGATGTCTTTGCCTATGGTCAGAGAGCGATCCCACTCTGTAACTTGGCAATCGCTCAAATCCATTCAGCTGAATGGCACAGTAGAGTAAACTAAAGTAAATTCCCTCTACAATGTTCTGAAGGGGAGTCTGACAGAGAGTAATCCAACAATAAAATATTTTGCAATCAACAGTGAGTAACCTGATATAGATAATAAGCAGTGATTTTTACATTTCAAACTATAATGTTAGCCTATGGAGAATCATGAAGCTGAGTAAACATACAGCCTTTTAAACATACAGTCTCTAGGCCTATATAGTATTAATGTTGGCCAAAAGATTTATAAATAAAACAATTACACGCAATGTATTTTAGTTGAGACAAACCAGATGGTGTGAAAAGTTCTGTCCATTCAACTAATGCTGACCTACGCGGTAGGTAGGGACAAAGGAATTTAGTTACCAAACCAGATGGTGTAATTGTTGTATGCCTTATACTCTGTCTATGACAGACGAGGTTTGTTTGTCCTGTACAAACAATGCGAGCTAATCTCACTCGAGTTGAGTTGTAATTAGTTGGCCTTTCCTCTATTGAATAGCATTACTAGGCCATCTCTGTACATTCTTCATGAGTGCCAGCTGGTGTTTTATCATTGAGTCTACGGAAATTTTCGTGCAATGGGGCTATTTTTCGAAATAAAACAAGTTGAGATGTTTCAATTTAAAGCGCGATTTCACAAGTACCCTTAGAAATCCATTTTCATGGTCCATGCAAAATTTCATCAAAATCGTTAGAGCCGTTTTTGCTCTAGGTCAGTAGCCAGTAGTCAGTAGTCAGTAGTCAGTAGCCAGTAGTCAGTAGTCAGTAGCTTTTTTTTCTTACAGTAATCAAGTCTTACGACTTGCTAACTAGTGACGGGCCTAGCGGCCCGATAAGGAACCGACTTTTTATTTCAAATAAAAGAGACAACGAGCTCGGCTCGGTCTTGCACGATTGGGCACGATTAAGTTCGACTTGGCTTGATCGGCTCGGTTTGGCTCGATTAGGCTCGGCTCGGCTCGGCTCAGCTCGGCTCGGCTCGGCTCGGCTCGACTCGGCCTGGCTCGGCTCAGCTCGGCTCGGCTCGGTTCGGCTCGGCTCGGTTCGGCCCGGCTCGGCTTGGCCCGGCTCGGCTCGGCTCGGCTCGGCTCGGCTCGGCTCGGCTCGGCTCGGCTCGGCTCGGCCCGGCTCGGCTCGGCTCGGCCCGGCTCGGCTTGGCCCGGCTCGGCTCGGTTCGGCCCGGCTCGGCTTGGCCCGGCTCGGCTCGGCTCGGCTCGGCTCGGCTTGGCCCGGCTCGGCTCGGCACGGCACGGCACGGCTCGGCTCGGCTCGGCTCGGCTCGGCTCGGCTCGGCTCGGCTCGGCTCGGCTTGGCCCGGCTCGGCTCGGCTCGGCTCGGCTCGGCACGGCTCGGCTCGGCTCGGCTCGGCTCGGCTCGGCTCGGCTCGGCTCGGTTCGGCTCGGCTCGGTTCGGCTCGGCTCGGCTCGGCTCGGCTCGGCTCGGCTCGGCCCGGCTCGGCTCGGCTTGGCCCGGCTCGGCTCGGCTCGGCTCGGCTCGGTTCGGTTCGGCTCGGTTCGGCTCGGCTCGGCTCGGTTCGGCCCGGCTCGGCTTGGCCCGGCTCGGCTCGGCTCGGCTCGGCTCGGCCCGGCTCGGCTCGGCCCGGCTCGGCTTGGCCCGGCTCGGCTCGGTTCGGCCCGGCCCGGCTCGGCTCGGCTCGGCTCGGCTTGGCCCGGCTCGGCTCGGCTCGGCTCGGCACGGCTCGGCTCGGCTCGGCTTGGCCCGGCTCGGCTCGGCTCGGCTCGGCTCGGCTCGGCTCGGCACGGCTCGGCTCGGCTCGGCTCGGCTCGGCTTGGCCCGGCTCGGCTCGGCTCGGCTCGGCTCGGCTCGGCTCGGCTCGGCTCGGCTCGGCTCGGCTCGGCTCGGCTCGGCTCGGCACGGCTCGGCTCGGCTCGGCTCGGCTCGGCTTGGCCCGGCTCGGCTCGGCTCGGCTCGGCTCGGCTCGGCTCGGCTCGGCTCGGCTCGGCTCGGCTCGGCTCGGCTCGGCTCGGCTCGGCTCGGCTCGGCTCGGCTCGGCTCGGCTCGGCTCGGCTCGGCTCGGTTCGGCTCGGCTCGGCTCGGCTCGGCTCGGCTCGGCTCGGCTCGGCTCGGCTCGGCCCGGCTCGGCTCGGCTTGGCCCGGCTCGGCTCGGCTCGGCTCGGCTCGGCTCGGCTCGGCTCGGCACGGCACGGCACGGCTCGGCTCGGCTCGGCTCAGCTCGGCTCGGCTCGGCTTGGCTCGGCTCGGCACGGCTCGGCTCGGCTCGGCTCGGCTCGGCTCGGCTCGGCTCGGCTCGGCTCGGCTCGGCTTGGCTCGGCTTGGCTCGGTCTGAGTCGACTCCCCGTGCTGCTCGAAGGGCGCAAATACATATATCGAAGGGTCAAAGCAAAACTCACGTGCTGCTCGAAGGGACAAAGTCAAACAATGTGTCTATTATTTGATGTAATTCACGTGCTGCTCGAAGGGCGCAAATACATATATCGAAGGGTCAAAGCAAAACTCACGTGCTGCTCGAAGGGACAAAGTCAAACATTGTGTCTATTATTTGATCATCTCACGTGCTGCTAGAAGGGCGCAACTACATATATCGAAACAAGCCCCTGTCTTGTATTTTAATTATATCAGAAATCGTTGCCTTCAGTACAAATATCTAAAAATTCATTCACCTGAAGTATGGGTAACATTATAAATTCGTTTTTCGCACAGTAGAGTTAACTAAGCAAATACCCCTCCAGGTTGACTGAATGATTTTATTAATGTTTGCCATGCATAATGTACTATATTTGGGTCCCATGACCCACCCCATTGAACAGCTTTGCTTACATCTGATAGAAAGTAATCCCAAATTAACTTCCCTCTACGAAAATTATTTTAATTAAATACATACAACATAGCAGTCAACTCTGCTATCAACAGTACACAATAACTAAAATGGCATTCAGCTTACCAGCTATTCGCATTAAGCTAATAGATATTCGATTTCATTGGATTCAGTGAGTGTGTGAGGGCTATTGGGAGAGCAATCAGCTTATGATGTAATACATTAGAATCCCACAGCTTTTGTTTGCTTACTGTCTGAGTTGTAGAGTGAGGATAATACTTGGCAGAGAAAGCATTTCCTTGTTAGGTGGCCATTCCTATAGAATAGCATTACTAGGCCATCTCTATGCATTTTTCATGAGTGCCAGCTGGTGTTTTTATCATTGCGCCTATGGCGTTTTTTCGTTTATGTCTATTTTTCGAGCCCACGGCTCATGGACGAAATAGCGGAACATACCAGGGACCTTAGAATCGCGGTATCCAGCCGCTGTGAAAATTTCATCAAAATCGTTAGAGTAGTTTTGGCTATAGATTAGCCAGTCAGCCAGTCAGCCAGTCAATCAATCAGCCAACAATTCTTACAGTAATGAACCTCTCGGTAAGTACTAGTGACGGGCCTAGCGGCCCGATAAGGAACCGACTTTTTATTTCAAATAAAAGAGACAATGAGCTCGGCTCGGTCTGGCACGATTGGGCTCGATTCAGTTCGACTTGGCTTGATCAGCTCGGTTTGGCTCGATTGGGTTAGACTCGGCTTGATTGGGCTTGACTCGGCTCGGTCCGGCTCGACTTGGCTCGACTCGGCTCGATTGGGCTCGAATCGGCTCGATTGGGATTAATTGGGCTCGACTTAGGCTTGATTGGGCTCGAATCGGCTCTATTTGGCTCGACTCGATTCGATTGGGCTCGACTCGGCTTGATTGGGCTCGACTCGACTCAGTCCGGCTCAATTTGGCGTGACACGGCTCAATTGGGCTCGGCTCGGCTCGGCTCGGTCTGAGTCGACTCAGCTCGATTCGGCTCAATCGGCTCGATTAGGTTCGACTCGGCTCGGTCTGGCTCGACTTGGCTCAATTGGGCTCAATCCGCTCGACTCGGCTCGATTGGGATTGATTGGGTTTGACTCGGCTCGATTTGTCTCAACTTGGCTCAGTCTGGCTCGATTGGGCTCGACTTGGCTCGGTCCGGCTCAATTAGGCTCGACTAGGATTGATTGGGCTCGACTCGGCTCTATTGGGCTCGACTCGACTCGATTGGGCTTGCCTCGCCTCAGTCTGGCTCGACTAGGCTTGATTGGGCTCAACTCGGCTCCGTTCGGCTTGACTCGGCTCGATTGGGCTCGACTCGGCTTGATCGCCTCGATTGGTTCTATTCGGCTCGATCAGTATGATTCGGCTCGATTGACACACGCTGCTGGAAGGGTCAAAGCCAAACTCACGTGCTGCTCGAAGGGACAAAGTCAAACAGTGTGTCTATTATTTGATGTAACTCACGTGCTGCTCGAAGGGCGCAACATCATATATCAAGGGTCAAAGCAAACCTCACGTGCTGCTAGAAGGGACAAAGTCAAACATTGTGTCTAATATTTGATTAACTCACGTGCTGCTCGAAGGGCGCAACTACATATATCGAAACAAGCCCCTGTCTTGTATTTTAATAATAATATAATAATATACACTCCCCAACGGGGTAAATGAAATTCGGTAAAATCATATTATTATTTTATCAATAAAATAGATATAAAATAAAAATAAAAATAAAAATAAATCAATTTGTATTTTAATTATATCAGAAATCGTTGCCATGCATAATGTACTATATTTGGGTCCCATGACCCACCCCATTGAACAGCTTTGCTTACATCTGATAGAGAGTAATCCCAAATTAACTTCCCTCTACGAAAATTATTTTAATTAAATACATGCAATATAGCAGTCTACTCTACAGTCAACAGTAGTAGGCCTACACAATAACTAAAATGGCATTCAGCTTACCAGCTATTCGCATTAAGCTAATAGATATTCGATTTCATTCGATTCAGTGAGTGTGTGAGGGCTATTGGGAGAGCAATCAGCTTATGATGTAATACATTAGAAGCCCACAGCTTTTGTTTGCTTACTGTCTGAGTTGTAAAGTGAGGATAATACTTGGCACAGAAAGCATTTCCTCGTTAGGTGGCCATTCCTATAGAATAGCATTACTAGGCCATCTCTATCCATTTTTCATGAGTGCCAGCTGGTGTTTTTATCATTGCGCCTATGGCGTTTTTTCGTTTATGTCTATTTTTCGAGCCCACGGCTCATGGACGAAATAGCGGAACATACAAGGGACCTTAGAATCGCCGTATCTAGCCGCCGTGAAAATTTCATCAAAATCGTTAGAGTAGTTTTGGCTGTAGATCAGTCAGCCAGTCAGTCAGCCAGTCAGCTAACAATTCTTACAGTAATGAACCTCTCGGTTCCTAATTACACACTCCTAGCATACAAACTAGTTTAATATGTATAATAAATGTTTAAATTTATTATAGAAAATACTAGTAAAGCTAGCAAGCCTTATACTTAATACATACATAATACTTACATAATTAATGTAGGTACTCTAAAAATAAAATAAAAACAGTTGGTTTTTTATATGTTTAAGTCCAACACCAAAATAAACGTATCTTTATATAGGCCTAATCTATAAAGTATTAATTTTTTCAATTGTAATATTCTTCATCACAGCAGCCAGTGGCGCATTCTATTGATTGTGTCGCATTCGGAGTCAGGTGGATTGGCTGCTACGTATTCAGGTAGACACATCGGTATTAATGACGTTGGAAGTGTGAATACTGAAGCCAAGTCGTGGGTTTTTGGAACTGGAATATGACGCAGCGTCATCGTGTATTGTTACTACTACTAGTATCGGCATGCTGCATTGCAGCTGCATTTTTAAGAATGCTGTGCCGGCTTGTCGACAAAATTGCGCCGACACAACTCCCTATCACCCATGACATGTGCTAGATCATCCGCATCTTCAAGGCCAGTGTTCTTTAAGATACGTCTCAAGAAAGTCATGGGCTGTCCACCATGCTTTTTCGCTCCATGAGGCTGCCAAAGTACAAGATTATGCACTGGTTGGTCCTCACGGCGAAAGCAATGTCCTGCAAAGCGGAGGCAATTTTGTTCTAGTGTCAAGCTTGGGAGAACCAATGAGACACCTCCAATGCTATATAGTGTCTGGTTGGAGATGTGTGCATTGTACTTGACACAATGAACCCGGCGTAGCATTCTTGTGAATGTGCCATCCAGAGATTTGGTTTCCTCAGCAGTTAGAGCCCAGCATGGACTCCCATAGAGGAGTACTGGAACTACTGCTGCTCTAAATAATCGGACCTTAAGTTTCCGATTAATTCTCGGTGACTTCTAAACCCTGGAAAGCCTATTCAAGGCTGCCCATGCCTTTCCCTTACGTATTCGAAAGTCCTCACATAACTTCCGGATCCATGATCCCAGGTAACAGAAGCCATCCACATGCTCAAGCATACCATCCTTTGAGCTTATGCTTATCCGATCAGAGACTTGCTGAGAACTTTCAAAGTTAACTGTCAAAATTTTGGTCTTTCTGGAGTTAATAAAAAGACCAACACTAGAAGCAGCATGTTCTATTGAGCTGAGGAGCCGTTGGGCTCCCTCTAGTGATTCTGAGAGTACTCCTAAGTCATCAGCAAAGTCTAGATCAGTTAGGTACTTGGCAGGATTTCCTCGACTTCTGGAGCCAGTAGGTGGAGTTATCATCACCCCATCATAATTATGATGATCTAAGGACATGCGTAGAACATATTCAACCACAATTATGAACAAGAAAGGTGCAAGTGTGTCTCCCTGGAGGACGCCCCATAATACTTCAAATGGTTCTGTGTCACCATCAACAGTAGACACAAATGTTGTCGAACATCGTATACTGATCTGATTGCTGCAATAATTTCATCAAGAATCCCATATAATGAAAGTATGCAGAACATACGTGAGCGGGAGACTGAATCAAAGGCCTTGAAGAAGTCAACAAAGATAACAGCCAGAGATGCCTGTCTTTCTTTTTTGATAACTCTTCAATTATCCTTCTAAGTGCCAAAATGGGTTCCATATGGTCCCACGACCTCTACGGAACCCATTCTGATTTCCACGGAGCAGTCTCTCAATGGGATCCCTGATGCGATTTAATAGAATCCTATTGTATAGCTTTGCAGCAATCGAGATCAATGAGATTCCCCGAAAAGAACCATAGAGTGTTAGGTTGCCCTTCTTGGGAACTGGCACCAACTTATTTGTTTTCATTTCTTGTGGGACTCTTGTTGTACGGTACATGTCTACTATGATGGGATAGATGAGCTTTAAACACTCAGGTATTTTAAAGACTGAATTCTGATTTCTGAATTCTGATTTCCACGGAATCAGAATTGTGTATGCATCGTGTATTGTTACCAAGCTAGCAATTTGGGGGACGCAATTCAGTTTTTGATTGGCTGGCTACAGCCGTGTCAGGGAGTCCGCCGCTATAGTCTAAGATCGAAGTGATAAAATTGTTATAGATTATTGTAATAGATTTCTCGTGCTTCTTGGCACGACGATAAGCTCCTAAAATGGCTTTGATTCTCTAAAAGTTCCAGGGAGTGTTATATCTTCCCTTATTGTTTTGGTTCCCGGCTGATATGAAATATTTCTCACTAGAACACGGTCATTCAATGACTTGTTATTTACGGACATCCACAACCTTTCAATATAGTGCAAAAACACAGTGATTTCTGTTCTTCCCAAGATGTATATTGCTCCCTTCTAGCATATAAAAATAGTGTACTGTAACACCATAGAAAAACCTCTGGGATAAGGAAAAAGGAAAAACCAGGTGAGGGGTGTGATTTGGGTCCGTTAGGATCCAAAGTATAGCCTCAAAATAATCCAAAATATAACGAAAATAAATACAGTATTTTTTAGTCGTTTCGTTAGGGTAAAAATACATTGAAAAATATATATCAAGTTATAAAAAAGGTCACAGAAAAACTTAAAACGTCGTGAAAAGTCTTGAAACAAAGGTTTTGGAAAATCGCATGCCCATGCAGCTTCACGGTATTGTATAAAGGTGCAGCTTCACGCTATTGGAACTTGGCGATAGTGCAGAACAACAGGTTACTGGTTACATTACATTCGCCGTGAGGACCTGAGCCAGTGCATAATCTTGTACTTTGGCAGCCTCATGGAGTGAATAAGCATCGTGGATACCCCATGACTTTCTTGAGACGCATCTTAAAGGACACTGACCTTGAACATGGGGATTATCTAGCAAATGTCATGGGTGATAGGGAGTTGTGGCGGCGCAATTTTGTGGACTAGCCGACACAGCATTCTTAAAAATGCAGCTGCAATGCAGCATTGTATAACATTGGACGATTTGAATTGCATTGTTCTGCATTTTTAAGAATGCTGTGTCGGCTTGTCGACAAAATTGCGCCGCCCTTTATACAATATCCCTCCCTCTCTCCGTATCACCCACGACATTTGCTCGATTTTCCGCATCTTCAAGGCCAGTGTCCTTTAAGATGCAAAAGTCGTGGGCTGTCCACCATTCTTATTCACTCCATGAGGCTGCCAAAGTGCAAGATTATGCACTAGCTGGTCCTCACGGCGAAAGCAATGTCCTGCAAAGCGGAGACGAATTTGTTCTAGTGTCAAGCTCGGGGGAACCAATGAGACACCTCCAATGTTATATAGTGTCTGGTTGAGATGTGTATTTTTGGTGTCCTCAGCAGTTAGAGCTCAGCATGAAGTCCCATAAATAATGTCATATTTATTAAGACAACAACAAGGTACAGGGCGGCTATATAAAAAATTTATATGATCTTTTCTTCTAGTAAAATAAAGTTTTTGTATACATAAGGTTCACATTACGTACGCTAAATAAGAAAATAAATATTATTCTAAACACCGTAAAAGCCCCACAATGGAGGAAAAAATTGGATACTGATTAATAAATCTTGCAACGTAACAGTAACGAGAAACAATTCAAATAAATATAAATACTACTGTATGTATAGAATACCAAGTTATTGATACACATTAATAATAATTACTGCTGTATGTATAGAATACCAAGTTATTGATACACATTAATAATTACATTAATAATAATTACTGCTGTATGTATAGAATACCAAGTTATTGATACACATTAATAATTACATTAATAATAATTACTGCTGTATGTATAGAATACCAAGTTATTGATACACATTAATAATTACATTAATAATAATTACTGCTGTATGTATAGAATACCAAGTTATTGATACACATTAATAATAATTACTGCTGTATGTATAGAATACAAAGTTATTGATACACATTAATAATAATTACTGCTGTATGTATAGAATACCAAGTTATTGATACACATTAATAATAATTACTGCTGTATGTATAGAATACCAAGTTATTGATACACATTAATAATAATTACTGCTGTATGTATAGAATACCAAGTTATTGATACACATTAATAATAATTACTGCTGTATGTATAGAATACCAAGTTATTGATACACATTAATAATAATTACTGCTGTATGTATAGAATACCAAGTTATTGATACACATTAATAATAATTACTGCTGTATGTATAGAATACCAAGTTATTGATACACATTAATAATAATTACTGCTGTATGTATAGAATACCAAGTTATTGATACACATTAATAATTACATTAATAATAATTACTGCTGTATGTATAGAATACCAAGTTATTGATACACATTAATAATTACATTAATAATAATTACTGCTGTATGTATAGAATACCAAGTTATTGATACACATTAATAATTACATTAATAATAATTACTGCTGTATGTATAGAATACCAAGTTATTGATACACATTAATAATTACATTAATAATAATTACTGCTGTATGTATAGAATACCAAGTTATTGATACACATTAATAATTACATTAATAATAATTACTGCTGTATGTATAGAATACCAAGTTATTGATACACATTAATAATTACATTAATAATAATTACTGCTGTATGTATAGAATACCAAGTTATTGATACACATTAATAATTACATTAATAATAATTACTGCTGTATGTATAGAATACCAAGTTATTGATACACATTAATAATTACATTAATAATAATTACTGCTGTATGTATAGAATACCAAGTTATTGATACACATTAATAATTACATTAATAATAATTACTGCTGTATGTATAGAATACCAAGTTATTGATACACATTAATAATTACATTAATAATAATTACTGCTGTATGTATAGAATACCAAGTTATTGATACACATTAATAATAATTACTGCTGTATGTATAGAATACAAAGTTATTGATACACATTAATAATAATTACTGCTGTATGTATAGAATACCAAGTTATTGATACACATTAATAATAATTACTGCTGTATGTATAGAATACCAAGTTATTGATACACATTAATAATAATTACTGCTGTATGTATAGAATACCAAGTTATTGATACACATTAATAATAATTACTGCTGTATGTATAGAATACCAAGTTATTGATACACATTAATAATAATTACTGCTGTATGTATAGAATACCAAGTTATTGATACACATTAATAATAATTACTGCTGTATGTATAGAATACCAAGTTATTGATACACATTAATAATAATTACTGCTGTATGTATAGAATACCAAGTTATTGATACACATTAATAATAATTACTGCTGTATGTATAGAATACCAAGTTATTGATACACATTAATAATTACATTAATAATAATTACTGCTGTATGTATAGAATACCAAGTTATTGATACACATTAATAATAATTACTGCTGTATGTATAGAATACCAAGTTATTGATACACATTAATAATTACATTAATAATAATTACTGCTGTATGTATAGAATACCAAGTTATTGATACACATTAATAATAATTACTGCTGTATGTATAGAATACCAAGTTATTGATACACATTAATAATAATTACTGCTGTATGTATAGAATACCAAGTTATTGATACACATTAATAATTACATTAATAATAATTACTGCTGTATGTATAGAATACCAAGTTATTGATACACATTAATAATAATTACTGCTGTATGTATAGAATACCAAGTTATTGATACACATTAATAATAATTACTGCTGTATGTATAGAATACCAAGTTATTGATACACATTAATAATAATTACTGCTGTATGTATAGAATACCAAGTTATTGATACACATTAATAATTACATTAATAATAATTACTGCTGTATGTATAGAATACCAAGTTATTGATACACATTAATAATAATTACTGCTGTATGTATAGAATACCAAGTTATTGATACACATTAATAATTACATTAATAATAATTACTGCTGTATGTATAGAATACCAAGTTATTGATACACATTAATAATAATTACTGCTGTATGTATAGAATACCAAGTTATTGATACACATTAATAATAATTACTGCTGTATGTATAGAATACCAAGTTATTGAAACACATTAATAATAATTACTGCTGTATGTATAGAATACCAAGTTATTGATACACATTAATAATAATTACTGCCAACTACCAAATAAATTAAAACTGAAATTAAACCATTACAGAGAAGGAGTCAATCAACAAATCACATTAATTTACCTTTTGAACGGTGTATCACAATTTTTACATTTTATAAATCACGAGATATTCAAAATTAAAATGAGTGGAAATGAATTTTAAGGCCATTAATCAAAATCAGTTGAGATACTCGTTCGTGGGGCCTTCGCGCAGCATGAGAGCTTATATTAGAAAGTACATTATACTAATCTCTATCATATACGAAAAAAATATGAGCAAAGGCAAAGCCTCAGTTTGTGATAAACTAGTTGTAAAAAGATAGATCCATTTCAGTTTGCCCTTATAAACTTTAACTGTCATTTGTAAACCTTCTAACTAGGGCTATTTAAGTTAAGTATGACATTTTTAGTATTACAATACTCTTCTCCTTCATTAACCTTGTTGCGCTCCTCCTGTTTTGTCTTAAAATAATTTTTATAACTATTTAACTTTAACTATAAAAACCTTTCTAACTCGAAACTGTGAGAGTGATTTATGATTTATGCTGATTTATGGCAGATGGACACTCATATCCATTTGTAAACTCGTTGCACTTTATAACATAATGCCAAACAAACAGCTAGTACCTGGCTTGTGTTTTTATCATTTCGAAGAGATGTGTTCGACCTTTGAGTTCAAGCAGCAGTGACCATCTATAGCTGTCTTTACAGAAATAAATTAATTAATGGGCCTACTTGTGAGAGGTATAAGGGGTAACGAGGTGCCCTGAATCGAGTGGCGGGGTGTGTTTTTAATAAAATCACGAGGAAACGTTAAAAGCGCGGGAAGTCAAAATGATTTTGAAAATCGGCTGTGATTAGCTTCTACATATTTGACGTCACTACACAGTGCTCAGACAATTTCTTATATTGTTTTCTATGGAGGGTGATTTTGGATCCATTCAAATATACATTTAATCTCAATCATTTCATCACATGTGAAAACAGAGTGTCTTGCGCGTATTTTAGCACTACAATTAAATAAATTCATGATGATGAAAATAATATTGATAAAATGAATCAATTCACAATAATAATAAACTCGCAGTTTGCCTGACCGGTATGCAAATAGTACTGAACCAGTCAGCCCTATCCTCCTATTGCATTGCAGTATCGGAGTATTGCTGTATTGCAGCTTTAAGTTCATTAAGTTGAAATGTGTACCGGTCACCGGTAGCATAAGAGTTGTACAGCGGTAGGTTTACTCAACGTAATGAACTTAAGCAACAATAAAGCAATAGGCCTACTCCGATACTGCAATGCAATAGGTAGCTAGGGCTGAGTTGATTAGTTCTTGCATACGGGGTCAGCCAATCTACCAAGTGTGCAAAATTGCAAACAGTATTATTTATAATTGTTTGTAGTGTTAGAAGACGCGCTTGACTCTCCGATTTCAATTGATATAAGCCAGGTGAGAAATGATTGTAGAGCGAAACATATCAAATTATTGATGAACTCATTAATTGGCAATCATTAAACTCTAAACTTTAAACATTAAATATTGTTGAATGACCTTTAGTCAGTCAGCCTTTGCTTAAACTTTTGTGGTGACTGGTATATATATTATAGTTACATAGATATAACTTATGCAATCAATTTTGTAATAATATTAATTATACAATTTGTAAATGAAACATTTGTCTAAAGCTAAAATTATATTTCGAATTTATTTCACATTGTTCATATTGTTTTCTTAATTAATCTTAATCAATTGACTTTATTGTGCACGAAAATTATTGAACCTTACAATTATGTAGATTAAATGTGTATTTAAATCGATCGAAAATCAACCCATAGAAAACAATATAAGAAATTATCTGAGCACAGCTAAGTGACGTCATGTCAAATATGTAACAGCCAATCACAGCCGATTTTCAAAATTAGCTTCCCAGGCTTACTTAAACCCGCCATTTCGACCAATTCTTCATGTTTTTACAAAAATCACACACGCCACCACTCGATTCAGGGAACCTTGTCACCCCTTATTCGATTGTTTCTAGCCCAACAATTTTTTCGCACACCAACCCTATTGATTCCCTTGATCATCCGGGCGTGACCGGAAAATTGCCGATTTTATTAGTTGTAGTTAGTGGATCGGCACATATTAAACCTAATCCATCATGTCTGTCCCCTTCCATACTACTACACTTGTACCCGAAAGTCTAATATTTATTGCTGAAGACTTACAACACATCGTACGCATTCATCTGTCCATATTTCCATATTTCCATCTGAATCAGAACAGTGGCAACTCAAACCGTAGCCAACTGCCACAAGTGATGTAAGAATCAATAAGTGTTTCATAATTACTAATAAAATACTACTTAATAAATTAATACTTAATAAATACTTAATAATTCGTAATAAATACTACTGCTGGAAAGGTTGATATTAGCAGCTGTCGAATTCTGAATTGTTTTGGATGGGAAAACGTGAGCATTCTGACCAATTAAATTTCCAAGGGGATTTAGATTAGAATTTATATGGATGAAAATATGTCCCAGGGTTGTTTGCTGTTTTGGGACTTTCTGCTTCCAAGTTCAATTTATATTTCTGGACTTGGTTTTGAGCCTGGGATTCAGACAATTTAAGCTGTCGTAAACGTCTTATACTAGAGTTATCTGAATTGCAGCAGTTAGAGTTGGAGGTCTCACTCACCGCCGGAATGGTGTCAGTAGTACCGAGATTTCCCTTGAGAAGATTGATGGTTTTAACAATTACATTATAAGTTATAACGGTTTCTTGATAGTCCTGTAAAATATCACTCAATTCTTTTGATGCCCTTATTTTAGAAAGACGGCAAGATATGGCTGAATAACAGTCGTCGAGTTTATGTTTTGATTTACGTGCTGAACTTAAAAAATTTCTCTTGTATGGTTTCGAATTCTGAAATTGGGCAGAGTATTTTATCATCTAATTTATTTTTAATAGCTATGCACTCGTCTTTCAGATGAACTAAAGGATTTGTTCTGGATCAAACATGTCCGATTTATCGGGGTATTTGATGGTATACTCACTCATGGTTGTGCGTTAGACGGTCAGTGTATCTGGTCGTAGTGAAATATAAATTTAATAAATTGCACCAAAAAAAATATATTAAACGACAATGTGAATATAGTTCTATTTGGAATTACCATAACATAGTAATACCATTTCATCTACAAATGTTTCAAAAAAACAAAAATTACTTTCAAATAAAACTAGCTAAATAGTAAAGATATTCTAGCTAGTATAAAATGCTTCTCAAGAAGAATTGAGAAATTGCTGATAGATGAGCAGATGTGTACTAATGAATAATTTGAAAGTTCGTAGCAATAAGTGACTTAAAGTTCAACAATGCTTAAATATAGTGATGTGTTGAATTATAATTATAATATTCTGGAAACTGGAAATATTCTGTGTAGCCTGATTTCATCTATAGTTTGAGCGATGTAACCTGCTTTTATCTAATTCTCGTTTCGATGACTGAACTGTACGTGGAAGACTCAGCGATCGACTTTATTCAAAAGTTTTGGTAATTGTGTGGTTGGTAAATCGTTTTTTACTGTCGTTGAGCAGCAAGCGACGCGAGGTAGATTGCGGTCCCGCCTTTCAACGCTGTTACAAGCCCACCCCCCCCCCCCCCCCCCCGGAAAGAGTCCCGGCTCAAACAGACTACAGCAGCCAAGAATGCAGTTAAGGCTACATCTAGGTCCCTGAACAGGCAGTACTCTGTTAATCTACAGGAGCTAATAAACCAACAGGTTGCTGCCATCAATGATGCTGACGACAGCAGGCAATCATCCCAGGCATGGAAATCGATCAATCTGCTTACTGGGCGGAAAAGCCAACCAACCACCAAGGTTAAGGCTGAATCACCAGCCGATCGCCTCAATGGTTGGAAAGCCCACTTTGAAAAGCTCATCAATAATGACAGGTTATTGCCTGATAACTTTATAGAAGTAAAAGTGTCTGAGTCTGTACTCCCAGATATTCCCATTGGCGATATCTCCTTTGCAGAAGTGAAGGCTGCTGCAAAGAGCATTAAGACCAATCGTGCCAGTGGAGTAGATGGTGTTCCCCCTGAGATCTTTAAAATACCTGAGTGTTTAAAGCTCATCTATCCCATCATAGTAGACATGTACCGAACAACAAGAGTCCCACAAGAAATGAAAACAAATAAGTTGGTGCCAGTTCCCAAGAAGGGCAACCTAACACTCTATGGTTCTTTTCGGGGAATCTCATTGATCTCGATTACTGCAAAGCTATACAATAGAATTCTATTAAATCGCATCAGGGATCCCATTGAGAGACTGCTCCGTGGAAATCAGAATGGGTTCCATAAAGGTCGTGGGACCATGGAACCCATTTTGGCACTTAGAAAGATAATTGAAGAGTTATTAAAAAAGAAAGACAGGCATCCGGCTGTTATCTTTTTTGACTTCTTCAAGGCCTTTGATTCAGTCTCTCGCTCACGTATGTTCAGCATACTTTCATTATATGCGATTCCTGATGAAATTATTGCAGCAATCAGATCAGTATATGACGGTTCGACAACATTTGTGTCTACTGTTGATGGTGACACAGAACCATTTGAAGTGTTATGGGGCGTCCTCCAAGGAGACACACTTGCACCATTCTTGTTCATTATTGTGGTTGACTATGTTCTACGCATGTCCTTAGATCATTATAATGATGATGGGGTGATGATAACTCCACCTACTGGCTCCAGAAGTCGAGGAAATCCTGCCAAGTACCTAACTGATCTAGACTTTGCTGATGACTTAGGAGTAATCTCAGAATCATTAGAGGGAGCCCAACGGCTCCTCAGCTCATTAGAACATGCTGCTTCTAATGTTGGTCTTTTTATTAACTCCAGAAAGACCAAAATTCTGACAGTTAACTTTGAAAGTCCTCAGCAAGTCTCTGATCGGATGAGCATAAGCTCAAAGGATGGTATGCTTGAGCATGTGGACGACTTCTGTTACCTGGGATCATGGATCCGGAAGTCAGGTGAGGACCTTCGAATACGTAAGGGAAAGGCATGGGCAGCCTTGAATAGGCTTTCCAGGATTTGGAAGTCACCTAGAATTAATCGGAAACTTAAGGTCCGATTATTTAAAGCAGCAGTAGTTCCAGTACTCCTCTACGTGAGTCCATGCTGGGCTCTAACTGCTGAGGACACCAAATCTCTGGATGGCACATTCACAAGAA
>JAUCBJ010002336.1:0-19973 GCA_032718475.1 Nemertoderma westbladi
CATAATCCGAGAAATTTATATACCGATAACTCGATATTAAATAACACGATGGCCCAAGAAAGTTTTACGCGTCAAATGGCTAGAACCGAAGCCCGTCAAGCGGTAAAGGTGGGAGAGATCGTCAAGTATACAAACGCGTTGGTGACCACCTACGAGATCCTGCTGAAGGATCGGGCCCACCTCAGCGCGCAGCAGTGGGCCGTGCTCATGGTAGACGAAGCCCACCGACTGAAGAACGACGACTCTCTCCTCTACAAGGTCCTGATGGACTTCGATACTCACCATCGCGTGCTGATCACCGGGACCCCGCTGCAGAACTCGCTCAAGGAGCTGTGGGCTCTCGTCCACTTCGCGATGCCGGAACGGTTCGAGTACTGGGAGGAGTTCGAGGCCGATCACTCGGAAGCCGCCTCAACCGGATTCCGGAAGCTGCACAAACAACTCGAGATGTACATCTTCCGGAGAGTAAAGAAAGACGTTGAGAAATCGTTGCCGGCGAAAGTCGAGCAAATCCTCCGTGTCGATATGTCGGCCACTCAAAAACAATTCTATAAATGGATTCTCGGTAAAAACTTTAAAGAGTTGAGTAGAGGCATTAAAGGGTCTACCTCATCATGTCTCAACATCGTTATGGAGTTAAAGAAATGTTGCAACCATCCCTTGTTGGTTCGTAGAGAGGAGGTTAGTGATTCCTCGTCGTTGATTCGCAGTTCCGGGAAACTTTATCTCCTCGACAAACTCCTCACTAAGTTCAAGGACGGCGGCCATCGCGTGCTCATCTTCAGTCAGATGGTCCGCATGTTGGACATACTCGCGGAGTATCTGTCGTCCAAACGGTGGCAGTTCCAACGGTTGGATGGATCGATGCGGGGGGAGCCTCGCAAACAGGCGTTGGATCACTTCAACCAGGAGGGCTCCAACGACTTCTGCTTCCTGCTCAGCACGCGAGCCGGCGGCCTCGGTATCAACCTCGCCACCGCCGATACCGTCATCATCTTCGACTCGGATTGGAACCCGCAGAACGACCTGCAGGCAATGAGTCGCGCCCATCGGATCGGCCAGACCAAACAGGTGAACATCTACCGGTTGGTCACCAAGAGCAGCGTGGAGGAGGACATTATCGAGCGAGCGAAAAAGAAGATGGTCTTGGACCATCTCATCATTCAACGGATGGACACGTCTGGACGGACCGTGCTCTCCAAGGCTAAAGCCACTCCGACGACGCCGTTCAATAAACAGGAACTCGGCGACATCCTCAAGTTCGGGGCCGAAGATCTCTTTAAAGAAACCGAAGGTCAAGAGCAGGATCTACCGGAGATGGATATCGATGAGATCCTAAAGTATGCGGAAACTCGCGAGGCCATGGAGGACGACGATGTTAAGGATGAACTCCTCGGCGCCTTTAAGGTCGCCAACTTTACCATCGACGACGAAGAAGAACTCGCCGAAAGGAATGAAGTCGGGAAGCAGTGGGAGGATATTATTCCCGAGGATGTTCGCGACCGTTTCCGGGAGGAGGAGCGAGCTAAGGAGGAGGCGGTTCTTCCTCCGAAGAGGATCCGGAAGGCGATGCAGCAGCTGAAAGGGGACGACAGCGATTACGAGGAGGAGAAACGTCGGAAGAAACCGAGACATCGAGGCGGGAGGAAGTTCGATGATTCTTCGGGGGAGTCCTCGGATTCCGAGGAGGGTTTCCGGAGTCGGAAACGCGGTCGGAAGTCCAACACGCTGTTTAACTTTAATAAGAAAGAAATACGCAACTTTATTAAATCGTACAAGAAGTTCGGGAGTCCGCTAACTCGTCTTGATTCCATCGCGTTGGACGCGGAGTTGACGGATAAGTCGGAGGCGGATCTGCGGAAACTCGGGGAGTTTATCCATCAGAAGAGCGTTGAGGCAATGGAGGAACATAAAAACCGAATACCGGAGGTGAAAGGGGAGGAGGACGAAAGGGGTCGGAAGAGGGCGATCACCTTCAATGTGTGCGGAGTGACGGTGAACGCGAACTCGTTGCTGCGAACCGAGGAGGAACTCGGTGTTCTCGTGAAGTGCCTCCCGGCCGACAGGGAGGCCCGCAAATCCTTCCAGTTGGGTTTCACGACGAAGTTTAGTAACTGGGACGTGGAGTGGGACACCAAGGAGGACTCGGCGTTGCTGCAGGGGCTGTACGAGCACGGGATCGGCTCATGGGAGGCGATACGGAACGACCCCGAACTCGGCCTCTACGAGAAGATCTTCGACGATAACTCAGAGAATCGGCCGCAAGGGAAGCATCTGCAGACGCGCGCCGAGTACCTGCTGCGGCTGCTCGGGAAGAAGCTGTCGTCCGACGCGATAATGTCAACCCCGAAGGCGCCGAAAGTGCGGAAGCAGCGGCGGCCGGAGGGAAACGGGGAGAAAGTTAAACGCGAGGATGTGGGAGGCACTCCGGAGGCGAAGGGGAAGAAGGTAGTGAAGGTAAAACCGGAAGGAAAGGCGAAGCGATCTGTACCCGGAAGTCGGAAAGTCGTAACGGATAATCCTATTATATTCTCAACGGATTTGGAATTCATAGATCCGATCGAAGGGTCCGAGTTCCGGGAATGTAAAGAGAAACTCCGACCCGTGAAGAACGCCCTCAAAGAGCTGGATCAGTCGAAGGAAGGTCTGGATGAGGAGGGTCAGCTGGAACACACTCGTCAGTGTCTGCTGACCATCGGGGACCACATTGTCTGGTTGCTAAGGGACTCGAGGGACAGCGCGGATAAGTTGGCCTCGTGTAAGAGTTTGTTGTGGAGTTTCGTTTCGCAGTTTACCGAGTTCGACTCGAAGAAGTTGTTTAAGTTGTATCGCCACGCGTATAAACGGAGGGAGTCTCGCGGGGGCAGGGAGCATCCGCCCTGCTTTGTACTGCTCAATAAAACCAAACACACCGAGGCCAACAGCAAAGGTAAAGGTAGGAAGGTTGAGGATGGCGTTGTAGCGAAGTCAATGTCTAGTAAGTCCGCTGTCGTTAAAAGCTCTATGGATAATAAAACTGATACCAAGGGAAGTCATGGGAAACAACATGTAACAGAAGATTCGAGTCGCCATCCAGTGGCTCACCCACGAACTGAAGATTCAACACGCCACCATGCGGGGAAACATAGAACTGATGATTCAACACACCACCAAGCGGATAAACATAGAACTGATGATACAACACGCCACCAAGCGGGGAAGCATAGAACTGATGATTCAACACGCCACCAAGCGGGGAAACATAGAACTGATGATTCAACACGCCACCAAGCGGGGAAACACCGAAGTGATGAAGACCCTAGTCGCCACCTGCCAGGAGGATCGCGAACTGCAGATCAAAGTCAAAACCATCGCGGTGATAAACGTGGTGGAAAACAGGAGGCGGAACGGGGTAGGAAGGAGCCAATCACTGGTGGTGTGTTACCAGACCCATCGTTGGGTCCCGATAGCGGGTTGGGCGAGGGAATCTGGGCGAGCCTCCCTAGCGCATTCGGTGGCGCATCGGAGACCGCGGACAGGGGACAGAGGGTTAGGGACGGGAGCAGCAGGGACAGGTGGGACAACCGAGGGGACAGACGGGGGGACGACAGGGGCGGGGACAGACGGGGGGACGACAGGGGCGGGGACAGACGGGGGGACGACAGGGGCGGGGACAGACGGGACAGGTGGGACAATCGGCAACGCGAGTCCCACACCGCGAGTCGATGGGACAATAGGCGGGGCGATAAACCTGCGGATAGACGGGACGGCGGGAGTCTGGGACATCGAGGGGATAGGGGCAGCAGTCGGGAGCGTCGGCAACGGCCGGAGAACGGGAGTTACCATGGTAACAGGGTCTGGGATAAACACAGTAGTCGTAGCTATAGTAACGATGATCGCAATAGGGTTGGCAATGCCTACCAACAGCGTCTACCGCCCGGTGCGCCTCCAGCGGCTGGTTGGGAATCGGGTTTCCCCGGGCCGGATCGGTCGTCGGGACACGATAGACACCGGCCCGAGACCGTGGAGAGGGGGGGTCACCAGCAACCCTGGTCGCCGCCCCCCGGCAACCACCCCCACCCGAGCATCCAGCCGGCATGGTCGCTTGGCAATCAACCTCAATGGTCGCCTAGTAACCACTGGGACTCAGTCCAACATCAGCCGCCACCCCTACCGGTCTCTCCTGACTTCGCGCAAAGCCTCGCGCAATACAAGAGAAGCCAAGAAGACCGAGCGAAACATACAGACCCGCGACTGCAGCGTAGCAACAGTGATACATAAACAAACCTTGTGACGTCATCCCTGGGAGGGGTTACCCCGGCTACCCTATGTTCCTAAATATATATTTACTACGTCACGTATTGTTATTTCGTCAAAATGGGTTGGGTTTAGGCCTGGGGTCTACCAGTATTCTAACAGTTCAGTCAGCAATAGGAACATTGAATAGGGGAAGAGTCTGCAAAGGAGTGGGGTTGTGGGCCGTAGCCAGACTGTTAAACAAACTACTCAAAGTGGATGAATATTGTCGCGCAAGATTCTTAATATACATTCGCATAAACTTTATTTACACGAGCCTGTAAAAATAATTATATAGTAACGCAGACAAACAACTACTGAGTCCTTAAGAGGAAATCATTGTTTTTTTTCATTTAGTGTAGAGGCAGAATATGCCCGTGTCCGCAAACTCAATTGATTGAGTTAGCGGACATGTAGTTGTGAACTCCATAGAAGACACCTTGTTATGTCCTCCCGTGTGATTGGTCAGTAGTACTAAGTTACTGAGTTACATGGTAAATGTTATAACTTTTGTTGGGCACAGCTTTTGCAAATTCGGCAATGACGTCCAGGTGAGATCGAACTGGTGACCTCCGAATTGGAAATCTGACGCTCTAACCATTCAGCTAGCTGCTCAGGTAAAAGGTAGACCTGGAAATACTACCTGATACCTTGTATGTCCGCATATGTCCCATAATGGCAAATGTTGAGTTACTAGAAAAGTCCGCTATGTCAAATATTTAAAGAGTTTGTCTGCGAAATAAAAAACGGGAATTGATTTTCCTCTTAGGGGCTTTGTAGAGACAATATTAATTATGAAATACATAATTATTACACGAAGAGGCCATTTTGGTGCTGTGCAAACGTAGTTTATTTGTTTTATTAGTGTGACATGCTTCGTAGTGACTATATTACTTAACTATCGTAGGTTTATGACAATAAATAGTAATTATAAATCATAGAGTGGTGGTATTTGATTTAAAACCTATTGATTTGTTTATTTGGACGCACTTATAATATTTTGTGATTGTATTTTTGTATCTATTGATTCTCGTTATTGAGTATATGTTGTAATTGATTATCTAAAGGGATTTATTTTCACAATTATTAATGAAAGATATACAGGCAGAACAGAAAAATTAATATTTATTGTTCGGTAAATAAAATAGGCTTTTCCTGCCCCAAGATAATAATAATAATAATATTAGTAATGCGCTGATACCCGATGTTATTGGCGCTTTGGTACAACTAAATACAGTATGAACACGTTCGTGGGGCCTTCGCGCAGCACGAGAGCCTATATTAGAAAGTACATTACTAATCTCAATTAGATATTCGAAAACCGTCTTTCCCAAAATATATATGAGTGAAGGCGAGGCTATCAGTTTGTGATAAACTAGTTGTAAAAACAGAGATCCATTTCAGTTTGCCCTTACACACTTTAAATGTTATTTGTAAACCTTCTAACTAGGGCTATTTAAGTTAGTAGGACATTTTTAGTTTTACAATACTCTTATCCTTCATTGGCCTCGTTGCGCTCGTCCTGTTTTGTCTTAAAATAATTTTCCTATACGGAGACTATGTAAAGTCTCGAAACTGTGAGAGTAACTGCTGATTTATGGCAGATGGATACTCGTATCCACTGTAAACTCGTTGCGTTCGTTCGTTTTTTACCAAACTTCCGATTCTTTCTAAACTTTTGCTGGACTGCATACGTACCAAGTTTCGTTTAATTTCATCAAGGAATAACCGAGTTATTTTCGTTCAAACATTTACGACGACAGAGTCGACGATGACAGACAACTCGTTAATGGTACCCATATGCTAAGGCTTCGCTCACATCGTGGCTCGCCCCACATACGGGCTAATGTAACATGATTGAATAAAAACTGACTTATAATAATATTTAATAGATTGCACTAGATTAGCAGTAAAAATCTGAACTTCAAAATGAAATCGTTACGAAATTTAGATTTAGTACATTCCATCCATGGGTATTAAAAACATGTATGAGAACATAAAAGATCCCGTGTTTACCGAATGAGCGAGGTCAATAAGGAATATCTACGGACGAGAAGGTTATAAAGTATTTTATTTACCGTACAATTAGACATTTGGTTGTTAAAATCTAGCGTTATTGTTATCAATGTAGATTGAAAATTCTAAATATTTTGAATGGGGGGAGGTACTTTATACTTAACTTTAGCATAACATAACCATAGATTAGAAGGTACATCAACGACTCACGTGAACGCAGATTAAGATTCAGTGGTCACTGCTGCTGGAGAAGTAACAACGAGATCTTACCAGATCTACTTTACTCGCAACCAACACAATGTGGCTATCCACTTCCACTGTCCAAGCTCGCTCGATCTGGTAGGAGTAACCCATTGCACGGCTACATATTAATCGAAACTCATAAGTTTTTAAAACCACATCTGTTATTCATAAAATCTGATGGACTAAAGATACCAATACCTTTATGGGCCCTTAAAAATCTTGAACATAAAAATCTATACTAGTGACGGGCCTAGCGGCCCGATAAGGAACCGACTTTTTATTTCAAATAAAAGAGACAACGAGAAATAGTATAGAACTAATTATGTAAAAATACAATCATATTTCATACAATAATTATTAATAAATTCGATCTATTATTAGTTGCTCAATTCTAGAACAAAATCGACCTGCAACTAGTGAAGACCTCGTTTTGGAATTTCGAAACCACGCTGGGGCGATGCGCGATATCGCGTTTAGTTAATAAATTGAAAACTATATCAATTTATATGTACCCAGTAATAAGAAATCCTTATGAATGTAATCAAATACAAATTATTCTAGAAAAATTTCCTCAAAAGGTATGAAGTCAGAGATATCAAACAATCAGCGAACAATTCTGTCAGAAAGTAACCTGTCGGTTCCTAATTGAGATCATGTCACAACCGACAAATGAAAACACGAGTGAGGCCTTCATGCAGCAAAAGCTGCAAGCCATCGAACAATTATAATTATACTATGGCTAGTTATATATTGCATCGGCTTCCGTCACACACTCACACACACCCCCCAAGACTAACTAACTGACCTTTGGAAATGGCCATAGTGTGATTATAACAGTTCGCTGATGGCTCACAGTTTTGTCTTGGCCAAAATGTTGAGAGGTCTGATTAATATTCATTCGTAGTGGCTTAAAAGTTGCCAAACAAAACACAAGTTTACAATATTTCGAAAATATATGTTTTTTAATACATTTTTCTTATTTCACTATCTTATTCAAACACTCAACAGGTCAACGACATAGTTGCCGTTATCAGTATAAATAAGAACAATTTCTAATAAGTAGCAGCAATAATTTCATATTTTACTTCCTTATTTATTTCTTTTGAAGATAAAATCCCATAAAGGCAGTATTTATTATTAATTATTACAAGTTAATTATATTCCTCAGTCAATCAGTGCAGCAATATTTATTGCCAATAAAATAAATGTTGATACTTCGCAGTCACCCACAAACAGCCTGTAGCGAGAGCAGTGGTGTACAGTATTAGAGCTTATTCTTTGTAGTTTAATTTGCCACATTTACTTTACAAAAAAAAGTATAAAGAGTTTATAGATCAAATAATATTAATTTATATTAATAATAATTAAGTTTCAAATAAATGTGGTTACAAATAGTTAGAGTTAGAAATAAATGATTCAAGATACACCCCCATGTGGGATAAAAGAGGTTTCGTTAAAAATTAAATTAGGGTATTTTTATAGTAAAATTGTTTTGTAAATAAATAAATAAGTAATACGTTTAGGCACCATAGTGCGTGGTAGCGGAGGGTACAGGAGTGGCCACATAATGTGCTCCTACATTCCGGTGTATGTAAACGCTGGCCCTTGGATGAATTGCTCGCGGTCGAAGTTTGTTTCGCGGTCCAGACGGTGGACTCGGCACTGTTGTTTTACCTCTCGGTTGAATGCCTCAGTCTGTTGTTCAAGTAAGACTTCAACGAGTGTGTTTTCACCAA
Organism: Nemertoderma westbladi; assembly: GCA_032718475.1. Lineage (NCBI taxonomy): Eukaryota > Metazoa > Xenacoelomorpha > Nemertodermatida > Nemertodermatidae > Nemertoderma > Nemertoderma westbladi. Next base: position 8,271 of record JAUCBJ010002336.1, read on the forward strand.
CTAATTTTAGTGCGAGGGTTGATGATTCCGATTGGTGCGTCTTATAAACGTGGGTTTTGTTTTATCCAGATCTTTTAGGTTTTCTAGGTTGAGGTACTGGCCGATTTAATTTCTAGCGTAGGTAACTGATGGAAAGACTTTAATATTGAAGATTTTCCCCAGTAACGACTAGTACTGGATTGTAGATCATGAAATAAGCTTTTAGCTGATATATAGTTTAATGGAAGTATATCTTACTGACATTTGGTTATGATCGTTTTTATCTCAAAAACTTTAGCTGGGTTGATGATTCCGATTGGTGCGTCTTATAAACGTGGGTTTTGTTTTATCCAGATCTTTTAGGTTTTCTAGGTTGAGGTACTGGCCGATTTCATTTCTAGCGTAGGTAACTGATGGAAAGACTTTAATATTGAAGATTTTCCCCAGTAACGACTAGTACTGGATTGTAGATCATGAAATAAGCTTTTAGCTGATATATAGTTTACTTGAAGTATCTCTTACTGACATTTGGTTATGATCGTTTTTATCTCAAAAACTTAGCATCGGGCATCGCATCATATGTCCTTTTCGTGCTTGTAATCCAAGGAAAATATATGTCAAATTGCTTAAAACCAATGCCAAAAAATGGGCGAAAATTCGCTCTATAGAAATATATGTAGGTTTATATTGTTTGTGTCATAGTCTGCTGAGTCATGGAATGGCGACATTACGTGTGACACAATTTTGGCCACTTTTTGCGTAATCGACCCAATTAGAATCATGAGATGGAAACGTAGGTATTTTTGTTTCAGCTGATGGTACTGTATCTGTCTGTGTTGGTGTAGTAATGGAATATACATGTAGTTGACATTGCCTACAACAAATATTTCCTATAAATTATTATTATTATTCTGGGAGTGTCTAGATTGTAATTAATAGAACGAAGATTTACATCCCGCGTGTCTGCACGCCACTAGTATATTATATATATTATCTTATCTTAATATTTAATTAAGATAATATTAATTATGACTTTTGTACATAATACTAATAATATACAAAAGATATAACAGGCCTACCGTTGGAATATATCGACTGTGCATAATATTATGTAAACAACTAAGTTTGACTAAATAAATAAAACATGCATAAATAAATAAGTAATTATTTATTGTAGTAATAATTAATTTTGTAATAAATTTTGCAGGCTAACTGTATTTATTTAAATGTCTTCTTACGTACACGTAAGCGTACGTTGAGATTCATTGGCATGAAAAGGAAAATTTTTGGGTTGGCCTACGATGAGCTAAGATACTACTACCTGATGAATCGTGTATGTGTATATACAGTACTGATGGCCCGCAACGGTAGTATACATGCGTATACATGCAACATTCGAATGCCAATGCCAATATATCAGCTATTTCCTAAGCAAATTCAAATTTGTTTAATTTCACTCCGGCGCACAGTTGATCTGCACCGCATTCCATCACAAACTAGTATTATTATAGGCAATGCATTGTTGCTAAGCTTCTTATGAGATAAACAACATGTTCCAGAATGTTGTGCATTTATTAAATAGAATAAATGGCCCGCAACGGTAGTATACATGCGTATACATGCAACATTCGAATGCCAATGCCAATATCTCAGCTATTTCCTAAGCAAATTCAAATTTGTTTACATATTTGGAATCCGTGCATGGCCAGGTTGCCATTGCTACAAATAAATCAATATAAGATTAAAGAATATCTGCAGTACGAATGGTGCAATATCGCTGGAGACACGTTTTTCAAACACTTGTAGCTAAAGAATAAAAGCAAAAATAAAACTTCTGGCTCACCCATGGAGGAGGAGGGATAGCTGTTTCAAATTTCATGTAATCCAATTAAGATTTGTAGAAAAATTATGGGAGTCGTACATGGGTTGCTGAGGGAGGACTGTCTGCTGAGTAGTATAGTAGTATAGTCTGCTGAGTCATGGAATGGCGACATTACGTGTGACACAATTTTGGCCACTTTTTGCGTAATCGACCCAATTAGAATCATGAGATGGAAACGTAGGTATTTTTGTTTCAGCTGATGGTATCTGTCTGTGTTGGTGTAGTAATGGAATATACATGTACATAGTTGACATCGCCTACAACAAATATTTCCTATAAATTATTATTATTATTCTGGGAGTGTCTAGATTGTAATTAATAGAACGAAGATTTACATCCCGCGTGTCTGCACGCCACTAGTATATTATATATATTATCTTATCTTAATATTTAATTAAGATAATATTAATTATGACTTTTGTACTACTACTAATACTAATAATATACAAAAGATATAACAGGCCTACCGTTGGAATATATCGACTGTGCATATAATATTATGTAAACAACTAAGTTTGACTAAATAAATAAAACATGCATAAATAAATAAGTAATTATTTATTGTAGTAATAATTAATTTTGTAATAAATTTTGCGTGCTAACTGTATTTATTTAAATGTCTTCTTACGTACACGTAAAGGGTACGTTGAGATTCATTGGCATGAAAAGGAAAATTTTTGGGTTGGCCTACGATGAGCTAAGATACTACTACCTGATGAATCGTGTATGTGTATATACAGTACTGTACGTATGTGTTGTAATCGTACAGTAGTAACACTATTATCAATCACCCCAGTACCCATTATATTTAAATGGGAAAGAAGTCGAAATGATGCCGTTCGTGGCGTATCCATAGTTATAACTTTAGGGATAATGACTGTAGAAAGGGTCTAATGCCACGGTTAACGAAAACAATTTCTATTTATATGGCCATTTCATCCTCACGGACGTCTTCAGTAAATAAATTAAAATATATATTACACAACATTAAAACACAATTTATAAACCTAAACCATAATATTAAATTTGACGTACGGTACAACTAATTATTATGCCTCCAAATTCCGATATAGACAGTATGATAGGATGTATTAGATTAACATATTTAGTTAATTAATGGTGGATATGTACAGTTAATTAATTATTAGAGGTGGTGTGAGTTTGTTATATCCAAATGTTACTGTTGGTGGGGGCGAGCCATCAGTTTCATTCTATAGAAGCGGTACCAGTTTATTGAGGGGTGGGCTGTGGCAATTAATGAGTAATGCTTCAGTATGAATACGACGCTGGTGGTTACAAAATTGCTGGACGCATGTTACTTCGTAATTATTACAGCTACTGAAATGTTGAAGCAATAGCACCTCCGGGTCAGTTGTTGTCACAGTACATATCGGCTTGTTGTTCTTTATTGCCTTATCCAGAGCTTTCCTGTAGCTGTTGGATATTCTCCCGATGTTTATTGAGCCTCTTGTGCAGAGGTTGTTCAGTTTGACCGTGGTGAGTTTTACATTTAATGATAGGCCCCAATGATAATGATGGGGGGCCTATATAGAATGTTGCTGAATTTACAATCAAACATCCCGATGATTGGCTCGCCCCATGGTGTCTCTTTCATATCCGTAATTGCCAAGCAGGTGAGGCAGCGGGGTTGCAAACATGCATGGTTTACCTGGAGCTGTTTGTGGTTTCTGTTTACGTATTAGAAGCTTTCCCAAAGTAGGTGCATTTCGTGGGACAGTTTGCAATGTTACACCAAGGTGCTGAACTCGTCTGTTATGCAATTGTGGTGTCGTTGACAGATAGAAAAGTTGTGTAGGAGGTTTTATGTTGTTTTGTTGATTTGTATGGCTTGGTGAATACGGAAAGCTATATGTACTCATTAGGCATTCACACACACAGTAAGATCCCCCACTACTGTAGCACACTGCCAACCGCAATGGAAAGGGAGCAAGTTGAAAGGGAGTTTGAATGTTCCATATGCCTGCAATTTTTACGCCATCCTCGAGTTATAAACTGTTCACATAGCTTTTGTTTCAGATGTATTGCTGAGCTTTCTAAACAACAGGGGAATAAAATTGTCATAGAATGTCCGCGGTGTCGGAAATCTACAGAGGTGAGGAAACTCGAGTCGTTGCCTGCCAATCATATCGCGATTTCTATGATTGATATGATTCGCAAAGAAAAATCTTGTGAGAGATGTCGAAAAAATAAAGGAACGAATCCATGTGAGGATTGCGGGACAGAATTGTGCAGACCTTGTGAGCTCCTCCATGTCTGTGGTGTTAATCTAAATAATTCGGCTGTTGCGGGAGGACATGCGGGATGCGGCTTTGATGACATCGAGCTTCAGAAACATGGAGCTGATGGTGGATCTATAGATCCCGATATGTGCCGGATCCACAGTCTATTCAAACGCCATTATTGCGACATTTGCGAATCATTAGTTTGCAGACAATGTCATTCCATTGCCGAGGATTCAAAAGATCATGAAGTCTTCTATTCTAAAGAAGTCTGTGAGACAATCAGGGGAAACGTATTGGAAGGTCCGGGGAAGTTGAGATCGCGATTGGACACTAAACTATCGGTGTTGGAAGGATTTCTGGAGGAGATGAATGAAGTCAGTAAAGTTTCCATTTGCAACATCCGGAAACGCTCGGAATATTTTATTCTAGAAATAAAAGCAGCTGAAAATAAACTGATAAAGGAAATCGAAGAAATCAAGACAGAAACGATTAGGAAGACCTCTGAAGCTAAGGAAATTCTCAGCAACATTGATATTCCGAAATTTGAATATTATAAGAAGATAAATAAATCAGAGTTAATAAAAGAAATACCGGAAGCCAAGAAGATCCTAAAGGAATACAAAGAAATCGAGCAGCGGATCTCTGAGGTTGAACTTGTTGCGGTGCCGGAAATACGTTTCGTTCCAGTCGAGATACCGGAGGGGTTGGGAGGGTTTATGGGATGCGTTCATGTAGCAGATAAAGATGAAGTTGGAGAGAAGGTGGGGGATCCAGTACAGGTGGATAAGTTGGAGGATCCAGTGGAGCTGGAAGAACTGATTAAGGTTAAGGATCCTTTGGATCAATTTAGTTCGAATACAGGTATCGCTAAAAGAAATACAAAAATTGTCGATATTTTTGAAAATTTATTTTCATTAAAGAAATCGGAGGAGATGTGTTTCTTGTGTGAAGTGAAAGTGGTCACCGACATCTGTCGTTGTTGTTTGTTGGGTTTCTGTTCGTGGTGTGCTATTCGGCTCCTCAACAGAGGTATCCAACCCATGAATGACCACAGTTCCCACATGCATATCTTGTTGCACAAGAAGACTCTTATGAAGAATTTACAGAAGGCTGAGGAGCGGCGTAGAACGAAGTGCTGGAAATGTTCCTGGTGCACCTTGGAGAACCGCTCGTCTAATTCAATCTGCGATGCTTGCGCAAAAACGAACACAGCTTCCGCAGGTAATATGTTCTCTCAACCGGAGGATGGATGGGAATGTGGTTTGTGCACATTGGTTAACCCTCAACGGAGTGCGTTGTGTGAACTATGTGAAAATTTACGCCCCCGGAAAATGGAAAAGCATTAATAGGATTTTCGCTTTCTGATCCATTAATATCATACTTACTACAATATTTATCGGTAAATATTAGAATTAAGGTGTTAGTCTATAAATACACAACACACCTTGGGTCCTATTTAATAATCTTTCGTTATGTAATAACAATTGAATTAGTAATTAGGTCACTTTACAGCATTAAAGACCCTTGTTTTTTATGTAAACCTCCCTCGCTGCGCTCGCTCGGTACATAAATAAACTCGGGTCATAACGCTGCAAAGTGATACTTTGCACACAATGATGTAAATAGTTATGAGATGTTAAAATATTATTTAATTAAGCTGAAATTTACTTTTTACCCTAATACTATATGTAATAAGCTCTAAGAGTAATGATTGTTTGTAATTATTGTGTTGTTAATTACAATATGTGACTGTTAAGAAACTTTTTTTATATTAATAATATCCGCAATGGGTAGACAAGAAGCTAAATATAAATTTATTGTTCAAACCCGAGCTAAAGTACTAGGGCCACAAAATTGTGGAAACCATATTGTGGAAAAACAGCAGTGAAAATTTTTCTAAATTTGATTCAATTGAAATCTTCCAGCTCTACCAACCACTTATCTAACATTATTGTTACTAACTTACAGTACTGTATCTAACAACTTATAACAAAGTTATCACGACCGCGATAATTGGAAATCACGTTCTCAGTAGGTATTTTTTATACAGTACGACACAGTAATTTTTATACAGTAATGGAGTAAGTGGGCGAAGATTCAACCTAATCTAAAGAAAAGTTTCAGGCATTCCACCCGTTTTCCGAAATTTTACAAACTGTTAGAATTCTTCTTGTATAATAGCTCTAAAAGGTTATTGCAATATATGAAACTTGCGTTTTCCGCGTACTTACATTATTTCACGTAGCGTCACATATGGAATTTACCTAATACGTATTTTAATCTAAAGGATCTAGGATTTTCGAAGTCACACAGAATACGTTAGAAACTTAAGGTTCGATTATTTAGAGCAGCAGTAGAACCAGTAGGCCTAGGCCCTATCATAGTATGCTGACAACCTTAGTAGCCTACCAGACCACCACCGGTGACACTACCATCGCCTATACTGTGAAAATGAAAGCTATTATTAAAATAGACTTATAGTGAAAGGTTGTGTATGCCCATTAGCCTATACTGTGAAAATGAAAGTTATTAATTAAATAGGCCTACAGTATCCTGTAGGGTTGTATAGAGGCCCATTTTTGTCTCTTTCGGAAGTATTATTTTTAAACTTTAATGTGACAAATGTCTGTTAATATAAGTTTATGTAAATGAATATAACTACTGTATGCAAATATTAGTGACCGATAAAATACAAATTTTGAAAATTTTTGACTATTGAAACAAGTTTTCCATGTGTACTATGTATCCCATTCCATCTGCAGAGGTAATAAATTTGGAACTCTTTCCAGCTGGCTGAAATAGCAGTTATTTATTGATCGAAATTGAAATTTCTAGATTATTATCCGTGGAATCCGTGCATGGCCAGGTTGCCATTGCTACAAATAAATCAATATAAGATTAAAGAATATCTGCAGTACGATTGGTGCAATATCGCTGGAGACACTTTTTTCAAACACTTGTAGCTAAAGAATAAAAGCAAAAATAAAACTTCTGGCTCACCCATGGAGGAGGAGGGAGGTGAAACTAACTGTTTCAAATTTCATGTAATCTCATTAAGATTTGTAGAAAAATTATGGGAGTCGTTGCTGGGTTGCTGAGGACACTATGGGTGGCCCATTCACAAGAATGCTACGCCGGGTTCACTGTCAAATACACACATCTCCAACCAGACACTATAAACATTGGAGGTGTCTCATATTGGTTCCCCCAAGCTTGACACTTGAACAAAGTCGCCTCCACTTAGCAGGGCCAGTGAGGACCAGCCTGTGCACATGCAAAATCTTGTGCTTTGGCAGCCTCATGGAGAAAATAAGTAAGTTGCACAACCCATTACTTTCTTGAGACGCCTCTTGAAGGACACTGGCCTTGAAGATGAGTTTTATCTCGCGAAAGTTATGGGGGATAGCGAGTTGTGGCAGCTAAATTTTGTAGATAAGCAGGCGCAGCATTCTTAATGCACACTGAATTGGAGCATGACAATTGTGGATTTAATTCATGGTGGTGGCAAAAAGGTCAGGTATTCTAGGTCATTGATCAAGAAAACTTGCCACCTCCATGCAGCATAAAGGAGGTGCCACCTGTAGCTGCATAGACCCTCTTACTAGGGCAAATCTGGTCCTGTAACTAGGACCCCCTTCGTTCTGGGATAAGGACGCCCTTGGTCCTGGATTAAGGACCCATATACTTGGCTGCAGGGGTATATGGCATGACCAGGCAGATGGTGATCTACCAATGGCTGGTCAGGAGTAGAGTGTTCTCATGTCCACTCTGAGAGCACTTCACTGCGACCTGCACCTGGCAGCAAGGGTACAGGGCATGACCCAGCAGATGAGCTGCAACAGCCAATGGTGGGTCATGTGCGCCAGAGTAGATATGGGTGATGGGCCTTATATCTGACTCCATTGCGACACCCACCCTGTGGAATGGCAAACCAGGGTGTGGTATTTGCCCCGAGAGCTGACTCGGCAAAAAAGCACCCCCCAACCCCCACTATGGATTTCATTAGCAATGCGGAGGTCCGGCCACTAGAGGCCAGTGGAATTACCGGACACAATCGGCCTCACAGGCATAAGTTAACTCCTGACCGGCTGCCTGTCTCACCCCCTACTGGAGAGAGAGCAGCCAACAATTCTTTGAGTCCCTTTCCTGATGACCTTTCTGGCCCAAACCCTGGGTCACCAGGAAGGCCAGATTGTGATGGGGAGAGGGATTCTGGAGTTGGAGGTTACTCTCATGTTCCACCCCGACCAACAAAGCCATTGGTGAATCTGAGGCAAGTCACAAGACTAGCCTCAGTAAACACCCTAACACTCGGGTCCCCAATGCGACAAGGTGAGCTGACTGCGTTGGCAGATAAGCTTTCTCTTAGCGCAGTGGGTGTTCAAGAGCACCGAATGCAGACTGGACAGACTGATGAGGTTCTGATTAAGGACATGGGGGGCGGTTGGCGACTCGCCCTCGCGTCAGCAGATGATAGTGGCAATGGTGGAATTGGTCTATTGATGAATCCAACTGCACATGCAGCATTGGACAAAATAGACCAAATCTCTAACCGCATCATCCGTTGCCACTTCTCATGTTCTGGAAGACTGGCTAAGAAGTTTCCTAAGGTGGTTCTGATTGTGTGCTACTCTCCAACTAGTGTTGCCCCTGTAGAGGAGGTGGAAAATTTCTACCACAATCTACAAGCAGCTACTGATGGAGTGGATCAGCATGCATTCTTAACATTCCTGGGAGACTTTAATGCAAGTCTGCATCAATCACCTACATCACCCTGGGTCTATAGCAATAGTGTTAACCGAAATTCTGTCCATCTTCAGGATTTTATCTCTGGAAATGGATTGTTTTCGGCTGGAACCCAGTTCAAGAAGCGAACTGGAAAGCTATGGACTCATAGTGGACCCAGTGGTCACAAGTCCCAGATAGAGCATATTCTGTTTCGTAGGAAATACAGGAGCTCTATACAAGACTGTAATGCATTTACACTTCGACCCTTCTCCAGTGATCACCGCCTTATTGTGGCCAAGGTAAGACTTAGTCTGCGTGCTAGCAGAACAACGAAATCTGCCTTGCCGCGGCATGACTGGTCCTCTCTGTTGCAACAGCCAAGTGTGAGATCCAGCTTCACACTACAGCTGAGCAACAGGTATGAGGCTCTTGCCTCTGAGGCGGCAGATCACTGTGAGGGCTATACTGCCTTTACAGAAGCAGTTAAGTTAGCAGCTGCAGAAACAGTTCCTGTATACCCTCGAAACAGGAAAAGGGCCCCCTGGACTGACAACAAAATTCAGAAGTGCCGAAATGACCTTCATAAGGCGCAGAAAGAGTCCCGGCTCAAACAGACTACAGCAGCCAAGAATGCAGTTAAGGCTGCATCTAGGTCCCTGAACAGGCAGTACTCTGCTAATCTACAGGAGCTAATAAACCAACAGGTTGATGCCATCAATGATGCTGACGACAGCAGGCAATCATCCCAGGCATGGAAATCGATCAATCTGCTTACTGGGCGGAAAAGCCAACCAACCACCAAGGTTAAGGCTGAATCACCAGCCGATCGCCTCAATAATGGTTGGAAAGCCCACTTTGAAAAGCTCCTCAATAATGACAGGGTATTGCCTGATAACTTTATAGAAGTAAAAGTGTCTGAGTCTGTACTCCCAGATATTCCCATTGGCGATATCTCCTTTGCAGAAGTGAAGGCTGCTGCAAAGAGCATTAAGACCAATCGTGCCAGTGGAGTAGATGGTGTTCCCCCTGAGGTCTTTAAAATACCTGAGTGTTTAAAGCTCATCTATCCCATCATAGTAGACATGTACCGAACAACAAGAGTCCCACAAGAAATGAAAACAAATAAGTTGGTGCCAGTTCCCAAGAAGGGCAACCTAACACTCTATGGTTCTTTTCGGGGAATCTCATTGATCTCGATTGCTGCAAAGCTATACAATAGGATTCTATTAAATCGCATCAGGGATCCCATTGAGAGACTGCTCCGTGGAAATCAGAATGGGTTCCGTAAAGGTCGTGGGACCATGGAACCCATTTTGGCACTTAGAAGGATAATTGAAGAGTTATCAAAAAAGAAAGACAGGCATCTGGCTGTTATCTTTGTTGACTTCTTCAAGGCCTTTGATTCAGTCTCTCGCTCACGTATGTTCAGCATACTTTCATTATATGGGATTCCTGATGAAATTATTGCAGCAATCAGATCAGTATATGATGGTTCGACAACATTTGTGTCTACTGTTGACGGTGACACAGAACCATTTGAAGTGTTATGGGGCGTCCTCCAAGGAGACACACTTGCACCATTCTTGTTCATTATTGTGGTTGACTATGTTCTACGCATGTCCTTAGATCATCATAATGATGATGGGGTGATGATAACTCCACCTACTGGCTCCAGAAGTCGAGGAAATCCTGCCAAGTACCTAACTGATCTAGACTTTGCTGATGACTTAGGAGTACTCTCAGAATCATTAGAGGGAGCCCAACGGCTCCTCAGCTCATTAGAACATGCTGCTTCTAGTGTTGGTCTTTTTATTAACTCCAGAAAGACCAAAATTCTGACAGTTAACTTTGAAAGTCCTCAGCAAGTCTCTGATCGGATGAGCATAAGCTCAAAGGATGGTATGCTTGAGCATGTGGACGACTTCTGTTACCTGGGATCATGGATCCGGAAGTCAGGTGAGGACCTTCGAATACGTAAGGGAAAGGCATGGGCAGCCTTGAATAGGCTTTCCAGGATTTGGAAGTCACCGAGAATTAATCGGAAACTTAAGGTCCGATTATTTAGAGCAGCAGTAGTTCCAGTACTCCTCTACGGGAGTCCATGCTGGGCTCTAACTGCTGAGGACACCAAATCTCTGGATGGCACATTCACAAGAATGCTACGCCGGGTTCATTGTGTCAAGTACAATGCACACATCTCCAACCAGACACTATATAACATTGGAGGTGTCTCATTGGTTCCCCCAAGCTTGACACTAGAACAAAATCGCCTCCGCTTTGCAGGACATTGCTTTCGCCGTGAGGACCAGCCAGTGCATAATCTTGTACTTTGGCAGCCTCATGGAGTGAATAAGCATGGTGGACAGCCCATGACTTTCTTGAGACGCATCTTAAAGGACACTGGCCTTAAAGATGCGGATGATCTAGCAAATGTCATGGGTGATAGGGAGTTGTGGCGGTGCAATTTTGTTGACAAGCCGGCACAGCATTCTTAAAAATGCAGCTGCAATGCAGCATGCCGATCCTAGTAGTAGGTGGCAAAAATATTTTTGTTGCGATACAAGTGCTGATAAAGATCTGCGGTCTGATATGATGGATGCCCCCCCCCCCCCCTACTACACTGTATAACAAACAATAACTTGAATTAAAGGGCCCATTATGAATACACCATCTCAGGTAAGGAAAATACTTCTCAGCGAAAATTGTTGATTTTCATTAGCTTCATGAGGCTTTTCTCACCAAAACAATAAACGATCTACTGTAAATAGTTACATATTGAAAGAAATGAACACGTTACAGAGTTGGCTAAAAACTAAAAAAAACTGTCAGAAAATTTGAAAAACATACAATGAGTGATTTACAGTCCACTAA